>JAOUQZ010000032.1:1373872-1384707 GCA_028564935.1 Neosilurus hyrtlii
ACCCACGCAAGCACAGGGAGAACATGCAAACTCCACACAGAAACACCCGAGCTGGGAAACGAACCCAGGACCTTCTTATGGTAACTGTGAGGCAGACGTGCTAACCCCTGCGCCACCGTGCCGCCCTATGCTCAGCCATCGCAATGCTTATCATCCCTAAAGAGATATCTCACATTACTGACTTCTGGTTAACTTTACTGTAAATACTATACTCAGCTCTCGCGTCCCTTCTTCACGCATCACATCGTCTTTCTTCAATTTCTCATCTGTTTGCAGGAGAGGGGCCACGTGGCGGTGATCTTCAACGTAGGCACGGACGACATCAACATCGAGGAGAAATCCAAGTTTGTGAATGATGGCAAGTACCACGTGGTGAAGTTCACCAGGAGCGGGGGTAATGCCACGCTGCAGGTGGATGACCTGCCAGTCATTGAGCGCTACCCCACAGGTACGAACCCCAAAAACACTTTTCTTCTCACTCTTCAGATCTTCATCTCTCAGAGGTGCAAGGCTGCCTTTAGGATGCTGAAAGGGTTCTGTCAGTGTTTGCTGCATTGTGTTTTCTTTTCCTTTTTCCTCCTTTTTTTCTTTTTATGCTGATGTTATATAACCAAATAACCATATAGTATTTGCCTGGAGGGCCAGATTCTGATGTGGTGGCGTGCATTAACTGGTTGCCTTGACTACACAAAAAAATTTCATATCTCTTTTGATACTGTGGAATTCTGGACCTCCGCATTATTAGTAAATCCCTGTTCACCATCAGCACGCTACTAAATCCATCAACCACTCTCAGCTACTTCACACTAATGTGGCAGATTTGGTGCTATTCTCTTTTTTTTGTCACTTTTGTTTTCACTACATAGTGTAAAATTTCCAAGCCTATCAGGCTGTATTTACTTCAAGCACATTAGCAAACACACACCTGCAGTGCACACACAGGTGGTCGGTTTTACAAATATGGAAAAAAGGTCAGATGCACGGCATGGAGCAAACAACAAACAGAAAATTGACAATTCAAGTGGAAAAAAAACAAAGAAATAAACATGGTGGCGGGTCCATAAATATACAGAGTATTAGGCAGGAAATATCCATCTTTTAATCCTAGAGTGTTTTACATAATAAAAAAAATTGTTAGGAGAAGTGTACAGTATATCATTTTAAACAGAACCATCAGTGAGTCACTCGTTTCGATATAAATTAACTTAAAACTACAAGCACTCAGAGAGTGTAAACCTCCACCAGAGCAGCTCATTTCCCTTTCCATGTTCATTTATGCTAAATCAGCCGACTCTGGGCGAAGGCAGGGTAAACCCTGGACAGCTCGCCAGGCCATCACAGGGTGAACACACACACAATTCACACTCACACTCACACCTAGGCAATTTGGATCAGTTAATAAGCCTACTGTGCATGTTTATGGACTGTGGGATGAAACCGGAGTACCCAGAGGAAACACACACATGCACAGGGTTTACATGCAAACTCCAAACAAAAACGGCCGAACCCAAGAATTAAACCTAGGACCTTCCTGCTGTGAGGCAGACATGCTAACCACTGCACCAATGTACCACCCAATAACTATATATATATATAAATATATAATAATTATTATTATTATAGTTAAAACCGTATATTTCTTGGACACATTATTAGGTCTCAAAAACTTGTATTAATTTGAGTTATAAGTGGCATTTATTAAAATATTGGCTATTGGCTTATAAGATATTTTTTACATTTCCTCAAATTCTAAACTTTATTAAAATAAAGAAATTACTGTGACTTTGTTGTTGTTGTTTTTCAATTCCTCTTATACGTGCAATCTGATTGGTCAGGACTTCAACAGAAAAAGCCTTTGAGGTCAATCGATGCTTTCCTGAAAGCTTTTTCAGCCCAGCTCTGATTAAAGGAGAAAAAAACACAAACAGCAGCAGTTTTATAAGTGTCCGAGTTCCATATTAAATATGAGTCAAAGTCTTGAAGTAAAAACGTGTTAAAGGAGCCTTTCATTAGAAATCGATTTAATGGATCCTTTAGTGCACCATTTAAAACTCAATCTAATGGTAAAAATTAAAATTCCACACATGCAGATGCACCATCAGTCTGCCACATTTAATCTGTCTCGTTTGTGCCGAGTCCCAGATTGTAAATGATTTCATGCCAAATATGGCAGAGTTTATATATTAATCCAAACACACTCAATGTTTAATAGCTGTTATAGTCTGGACCAAAGATATTCCACAACATTTCTAATGATTTGGGCTGAAAATGGCTAAACTGTACGTTCTGCTCCATATTACGCCAAAGATACCACTGAAAATCTGAATTTGGCAGAGGGATCAGGATGAGTTTGTTGCTGTATTTACCATTGCGACATGTGAGGCAGATGAAAGTATGAAGTGTGGGCCGGCACTGAGCCATCAGTCATTCTCTCTTCGAGGTATAATTATTCTCTTTTTATCCAAATCCTTTCATCCTGTTTCAGAAAAATAATTAACAGAATTATAACCTGCCCTGTGATTAACATGATCCAAACAGCGAAGTGTACATGTGTGGAGAAAGTAAGATGAAGTGAAATTGCTTGAGACTCAGTTGAAACCGAATGACTGACAGTATTGTTGTCCTGTCATAAGACCTTGTAGCTCTATTTCTCTCTGAACAAAGAATTTGCGTTGCAAGACACAGAAATTAGTTTTTTTAATAAGCTTAAATTATTCTCACTAGCTAGCTTTTTCTGTGCTAAAATATGTAAAACAATCTTCTAGCTAGTCTCATCTTTGAAACCTCGTAGCTGTAGACAACATTATATATATATATATATATATATATATATAAAGGCTCCTTAAAAAATAGCCATGTTAGCCCTTAAAGGGACCCTAACTTAAACTTATATTTCAAAATAAAATGGAAAAAGACAAAAATAAAACAATTAATATCTAGCTGTGCAGATGTAATTTTATTGCATGCACATTTATCCAGATTTTAGCTAGCTAGGTATGATCTCTGAGATAGTCTTATCTTTTAAAACCTCAAAGCTGTACGCAAAATAGAAACAAACTTTAAGCTAATTTAAATTCTCCTTGCTGTGCATCTGCCAACATATTTTCCAGTGGCATTAGTTTCTAGGAACATATTTTATGTTTAAACAGCAATTAATTAATTAATCAATGTGTTAATTTATCACTCTTGCTATTTTAGCTAATCTCAGTCTTCCTGTAAAAAAATCACACTTCTTTTAATTACCTATAATTAATCTTAAATTATCGTAACACTATCTGTCTATTATTAGTAGTTTTAGTTAGCTAGCTGTGTGATCTCTCCGCTAACATTCATGTCAAGTCACGTTACTGTCACCTCCATGTTCCTTAATTAAAACCTTAAAAAACTTTACAGAATTCTGTAAAAATTTGCTTTACACAGAGTACAAAATGTATTTTTGTCCAGAGTCCAACATTTTTTTAGATATTTTGTTCTTCTAAAAAGTTAGCTTTGGAGGGTTTTTTCAAAACAGTGACCCCATGAAAATGGCATTACAGATTGTATGTCCATATTCATCCATCCTTTAATAAGGAGCTTTTCATTTACACACCTGACGAAGATTGCAGACGGATTGGTCTGTCAGTGCCAGGTTTTCAGTCTGTAATGAAAGAAAACACACATTTCTGACATTCTGACTGCGATAATTGCTTTTTCAAATATGCTTTTTGTCAACTAAGCCTGTTGTTTCTGGTAGGAGAAGAAAAATAAAAGTTATTCATCGTTTATACAAAAGGTGTTTAATTTTATCAGCAGCACTAACAAATGTTTATATGATTGCTATGTACACCTGGGTCTTATCCGCAGGTCCTTAAATTCTCAATGACACCCCAACTCCGGATCTGGCCCTCAGTTGGAAATGGCGATGTTCAAGTTTCTTGGTTCAGTCGTGTTTTAACATGAACGAAAGGTTTTGACAAAAGTGGCAGAGGTTTCAAATTGCTGCACTTTGCTTTGATTGCTGCTCGGAGGGTTTCAGGCTTTAATAAAGGAAAAGTCGTATATTGGAAGGAATCTGAGGAAGGAATCTGGGTTCAGGTCAGACTTGGTTGGATAAATGGTTTCTGAGATATATGAACAGTTTCACGAACAGAAAGATTACTTCCTTCTACCATATGTGGAATAAAGGGTTTCATTTCTTTTTAAGATGTCAAGGGACAGTAGTGACATCAGTGGACTGTAGATCATAAAACCAGTGATAGTTCTTGATATATTAGATTTATACAGAGGCTTACATCACTATCACACTTCACTGTTCTAGAATAGCCATGAGTGCTTCTTTGTCAATAAGAAAAGGGTGTTTCTTCTAAATCAGAGAATTTGATAAAAGAGCATTAGAACCCTTGAGGAGTTTTGCTCACAGCATCAATAAAACTTTATCATTATTATTATTTTGGTTTGTTTTTGATTTGTTTGGGTTTTTTTTCAGAAAAAAAAACAATGACAAGATGAAAAACGTCCACAAATGACCTTTTTGTCCATCATGAGAATATGTCCAGCAATATTCTGTTCATTATTGGCAAAATGTTCTGAACATGACAATGTCTGAAGCAATCAATTGGACTGAGGAGGAACAGAGAAGTTTGTTGGTGTTTGTTTTCACGGTTCCCATGGTAACACTACAACATCATTTTTATCCATTTACAGGTATACTTAATGTTGTGGAACACTGTAAAGAAATAGAGGTACAATAGGAGTTTGTTTCTGTCCCTCAAGTTACACTATTTCACCTACACTATTTCTACCCCTGTAGCTAATTATTGTGCATTTGTAGCTTTCTGATCGCCGAAAAACAATATGTTCCAGTCAAAGATCTGTAACTTTTAAAAATATAAAGGGTATGAAGTTGACAATAATGCCCCAGTGACAAGCTCTGGTACCCTAAAGGTACATAGTTTGTAATTATGCCCCTCAGTCTCAGTGAATGTCACCGATCAGTCCCTGAGATGAACCACTGAGGGAACTATTCAGTTCGGTGATATCCACTGAGCCTAAGGTGAATAACTGTTTAGGTATATACTACATGATCACATAAGCAAAGCAACTGGAGGAATTGGCTGCCATCCAGCGCACACCGCACCCGACCATTATAGCCCCTCCTACAGGTGATGGGTCCGTGGGAGGGTGGACCCATGTGTCCTTTTCTGGCTGGGCTTGGCCGAGCTCCATATGCAGAAGCCCGACTACCAAGCTCTCGCTTTTGAGCCCCTCCCCAGACCTGGCTCCAGGGGGGGGCCCAGTAACCTGTATCCAGGCAAGGAAACTGAGTCATAGCTATTATACCGTTCATAGGGGTCTTCTGAACCTTTTAGTCTGGACCTTCACCTAGAGCTTGTTTGCCTTGGGTGACCCAACTAGGGACATAATGCTCCCTGAAAACATGGCTCCTAGGATCATTATGACATGCAAAGCCTCCATCATGATTCGTATTTTAACCATGACAGAACATGGCGGGTCAGGTGAGCTGTGCATGCTTCCAGCAGAGCTAAGCACCGTGTAGCTAACAGCATCTTTTTAAACCCATTATGAGTTTTAGTGTATACTACATGAAAACACAAGAAAAACAAACTAAAACAAGATTTTATTTTTCATTTTTGTCAGTTATTTTTATTCTTCTCAATAGCATTATCCACTTGGGATAACCTATACCCCAGATAGCGATCCAATCAAACTGTGGCGTTGCTGTGTACTATATTGTAATGCGCTTTATTTCATGAGTGAATATAAGAATAACTGAAAAGTTACAGTTAAAGCACTGACTGTTTGAAAATGTTGACACTGGAGAATCCTTCCCTTAATGTTAGGTAGATTTCTATTTACAAAACACTTCACCATATTAACAGATATACGCATTTTCCAATCCGGTGCTGTATTAAAACAAATGCATTAATATGAATTTGCACTAATGTCTGAACTGCTGTTACAGTAAATAAAAATAAAAACTTTCAACCAATCAGAAACCAGAATTCAACTGCGCCGTGGCATTACAGCTATTTATATCACCATCTAAAAATGAAAGACCCCCTGTTTATATTTTTGTATACACGATTTGACATTTTTCTTACTTGTGAAGATAAAATCCAGCACTCGTTACTATAAATTGCATTTTTCCTCAATTTGTCCTGAGGGTATGCAAACTTTTGCACTCAATAGTACTCGCTCAGCTTCGTGCGGACGCCTAATGAACACTAATGAAATAAATAGCATTTTAGATTCAATGAGCTAGAGGAAATGAGGTCCAAACATCGAATCAGGGCTTTATGACGTATCATATGCTTAATAACATAAGAAATAAGCAGGGTTTTTTTTCCTTTCACGTGAAAAATATCATTTTTAACCTTCAGCCGCCTGCAGACACTCAGAGAAGAAAATCTAATTTTTTCAACCAGGAAAGAGGCTATTATGCAGAGTAAGATTTAATCAGGGAGAAATCTATGAAAGCATTGAGATGCTCTGGTCCTATTTGCAGTGTCTCTGCGTTTGCTGTTCTGAGAGTGAAGAGGTGCAGCTGTAACAGCTTTATAGTGTAGACTCATATTTCGGATTAGACTGTTAACCCAAAGCTTTGTTCCCCTGTATTTTGGTTGCCTGTCCAATGCCTTTAATTCCCAATCCTACCCCCGGCACACACCAGACATGGAGTCTTTTCCATGAAATGCTCGTCCAGTGTGAAGAAAGTGACAGGCGTAACTGAAAAGGTCAGCAAACATCACAACATTTATGATGGCAGAATAGAGCGACAGGAGACAGACAGCTCTTGTTCAGTGAAAATGATAAGCGCGTTTACCGATCGTCGCATTGCATTTCAATCAAATCCCATTGAAACCAGAATCAATTAAATCTACATTTCGTAGCCAATTTCTTAAACATGTCCCGTAAAATGATCTTTTCAATAATTTCCCACCTGTGGAATTGGTGGTAATAAAATAAACCGTGACAGAGTGATCAGGACCCTGGTGTGTGGTGGAGCAGTCTTAAATCACTCTCAGGGGGTTTATATTGTGATAACAACCAACTCTCTGTACATTATCCCACCACTTATTAACACTTGCATGTCTATTAAGTCTTGTCTGATATGTGTTTCTGGAAGGAAACAGGACTACCCAGAGGAAACCCACGTAAACATAGGGAGAACATACAAACTCCACACAGAAACACCCTCACTGAGCACGGGACTTGAACCCAGGACCTTCTTGCTTTGAGGCAGACGTGCTAATCACTGCGCTACTGCTCATCACATTAGCAGTGTAATATCACATAAGTAAATTGATTATTTTTTTATAAGAGTGCCTTCTAACCGAATGCCTGATTACATCTGCCCTCTGTCATTTCTAGTTGTATGTTTTATAAGTGAATTGTACACAAAAGAGAGGTTGTTGTGAAGAATCCAGTGAGTGAAAAAGAGGGTTTGTGAAGAATCCAGTGAGGAAAGAAGGAAAAAGTTCTATTGAGCAGAAGGTTGACCAGCTTTCTCATTAGTTTGGTTTCAATTTGCACGGCTGAATAGTCCCAATCATTCCCTTCGCTGAGGGCCCTATCTCAATTTAAAACTCAACATGAGGGTCAAAAAGGGAGGACTTCTTCAACCTCCAGACTCTCTGAAGAGCCTTTATTAAACGCTGTCTGGAATTGACTCGACACCATTTTCCAAAGGCAGTTTAACAAATCTCGCAGTTGTTTTGGCACCTCTAAAAATGGCTGCTGTGAATGACACATAGTATTTATTTTGCTTTTTTTCCTATCTAAACAAGCAATTATCACTTTCAGTGAAAATCAGGTAAAAGGACAGCTAAAGGGTTTAAAAGCATTTCCCACCATATGGTTAAGAATCCAATAAGGTGCCATTTCAATTAAACAATATGTGTAGAATAACATGGCGTGAATAACACTGTGGTTTAATTACAGGGATGTCAATTTATGTGTGAGTAAAGTGTTTTAACCACAAATAAAATCTAGGTAAGCAAAACATAAACAACATAAACAAAAAATTATCAAAATACAAAATCAAAAAGTACAAAAAAGACTCAAATATTATAGCTGTAAGACCGTAAGGCCTGGATCTTACAACTCAAAATCCTGAACTTGACTTTGATCTTACAACTTAAGGCTTTAATATTGACTCAAATTTTACAACTCAATTCTCTAAATTTAACTTACTTCTTAGAGCTTAAGGTCATGGATCTTACAACTCAAAAATCAAAACTCTAAACTTGACTTAAATCTGACAGATCAAATTTAAGTCTGATCTCACAATTCAAAACTCTAAACTTGACTTAAAACTCTAAGTATGTCTTAAATTGCAAAACTCAAAACTTTAAACTTGACTTAAACCCTAAAACTCAAGACTCTAAACTTGACTTGAGTCTGACAATTCAAGACTCTAAAGTTAACTCAAATCTTACAGTTTAAGGCCCTTAACTTGACCTGGATCTTTCCACTCAAAACCATGAACATAACTCTGCTCTTGCACCACAAGACTCCACACTTGACTTAAATTCTACACCTTGAGACTTTAAAATTGACCCGAAGTTTACAGCTGAAGACTCTGGTCATACAACTCAGAAGTCCAAACGTAACTGAGATATTACAGCTCAAGACTCTAAACTTGATTTGATTTAAGTCTTTGGATTGAATCTCTGGGCTCAACCTGATTCTACAGATCAGACTCTATACTCCATTGACTTTAAAAGATTAAGATCTCGGTAAATGGTGGTATAAGTGCAATAAATTGATTCGCAAATTATGAATAATAACTGTGACTGGCTTCATTTTATATAACCAGAAATACTTTCGACTACAACTTATGATTTCGTTTTTAATAGCATTCAATCCAGAGAGTTTGCTTGCTTGCTCCTTTTAACCTTTTACAACATGATCGATTTTTTTTATACCGCTAAACTTTTAAGTACACATTGTGAAGCTTGTGATGTTAAGTGTTACTGGAGCAGAAATGTTGTGTCTTAGCATTGCATTCATGGCAGTTTTATTATACCCAGTGACATGATGAGAGCAACTGGGCAGCCTGTTGACTGAGCTTAGAGCCTGAGGGCTTCTGCTCTCTCTTACACAGCATGCATAATTAGAGAGTAATAACTCCGAATTCATTTGCCTCTGTGCCCCTTCTTTCTGTTTCCTCTGGCTACAGCACTCTGTAGTGTTGTCTAACCTCCCACCTTGTGTGCGACCTCTCCACAGCGAGGTGTTTTGCGTGCCAGCAGGTGGCTGATGGGATTGAAGCAGGCCTCAGGCCTACCACACTTACCCAGATATGAAGTGACAAGTATTTATTACTTTCCATACTGACACATTCTTCCACTGCTTTTTCAATTCCCACCTGCTCTGCTGTAGTGAACATGTTTCTTTAAGCATGCTCTGAATGTTTTCCCATTATCCTTGAAAGGCAGGGGGAGAAAATGCCTGCCAGTTGCTCAAAGAAGTTCTTTTGGCTTTCAAATAAATAAAAGAGTGTTTCGCTCAGACATTAAAGCCACCTCAACTGAGCTTTTCTTCAAACTTTATCTGTTCTTCAGTGTCTTTGCAGCCTCTCCAAGCCTGAACAGTTATCTTTCATGGTTCTGCTTGCGAGTCGTTGGCCTAGTTTACATATTAAGGCTTCGCAGTGTCAAAGCATACGCTCTGTATCAGAAAGAAAGGAAGACATCTTTTTTACTTTTAATCATCTTGAATAATGCATCATCTGATCCGTCATCAGATCATATTTTTGGCTAAAGGATTGTGTTTCTAAATTCAACTTGAAACGGTAAGACATTGTTATTTTTCTCCATTTTCTCCTATATTTTCTCTCCTGCCAGTTCCTACCTAGCGAGGCAGCCAGCATTTACACCGGAGTCGAAGAGGGCGATGACTAACACATGCATCATCTCAGACAATTGAATCCATGATGGTAGTGATAACTTAGTGGTTAAGGTTCTGAATTGTTTACCAGACAAGAACCTTAGCCTTAACGAAGCTTTTCTTGCCATGAAAATGAGACCAAGTGTTCTTTAAATTTCTACACCACTGTGTTCAAGAAGGTTTCCTTGATGTATTTAAAAGATGCTAGAGGATGGGTGGGGCTAGATGTGTATCAAACTAGCAAACTTATACCCTCGTATCGAGCCCAGCGAGGGCATTTCTGAGTTTGCATGTTCTGCCCCTGCCTGTATGGGTTTCCTCTGGGTGTTCTGGTTTCTTCCCACAAAGACATGCATATTAGGCTAATTGGCTGCTCCAGAGTTGGCTGGGATGGGCTCAAGTCTCCCAGTGATCTAAAGCTAAAGGATAAAACGGTTTGAAAAATTAAATGAACACGAAATCAACACACAATCCTCAAAAACCTGGAGCTGTTTTTATTTACCACATTTTATTATTTTAGGTTCCTGCTTTAATGCTTTACTTTAAAAAAACTAAATAAATAAAACAAACCTAACCTTTGCTCTTGCCTTGAATGGTGCTTTAATACCATGTTTCCCCGATAATAAGCCCTACCCTTACTTCAGCAGAACGGTCCGAAATAAGTTCTACCCCGAAAATAAAACCTAGCTGAATGCAAATTTTGTCCGCAGCCTCCCCTCATTTTCTATGAATGCACGCGCGCCAGCGCTATTTACAGCAGCGCCGCGGAGGAGAGACAGAAAAAAATGAAGTTAAGGGAACAAAACAGTAAGTAAAGTATTATAAAGCAGGACTGAGGGGCATAATGGGGATAAAAGCAGGACTGGGGGAGTATAACAGTTATCATTTTACTGGTATTATTCTGTCTGTTTTGACCCCAGACATGAGTGCAGAAAGGAAGAGCT
>JAOUQZ010000032.1:1384807-1394911 GCA_028564935.1 Neosilurus hyrtlii
TGTTTATTGAAATTACTGTTAATGTTAATTAAAATAAAACCTACCCCGAAAATAAGCCCTATGGTGTTTTTTGAACCAAAAAGAAAAAAAAGTGTCTTATTATCGGGAAACATGGTAACAACCCATTGGCTTTTCTGGGAAAAACATTTTTCTGGGAGTCTCCACCTGTAACATTTTTTGAATTTTTTTTTTTTTTACTGGTAATCATTACCAGTAAATCATTTACTACATTCCTTACAGGTTATTTCCAATACAACATGCTGAGATCTGACACACTTTCCACCTTGTTTGTTTTTTAGTTTAGTTTAGTTTTGTTTTGTTTTTGTTTTTTTTCTTGTTGTTGTTTTCCTCCTCACTTTGGGATATTTCTGGGATCCATGAGCAGCAAATTGGGTTTGATTTTCACTAAGAAACAAAAGCTTTTGTCAAAACCTTGATCCACTTGTTTACTTGTTTACTTTTTATGTATTTATTTAATTTATTTAATTAATTAACATGATAAATAGTTATTTTTTAAAGTAATTGGAAGTGAAAATGTGGTTTATTTATAGTAATATATATATATATATATATATATATATATATATATATATATATATATATATACATATATACATTAGTTTTAGGTATTTGAATGCCTTCAAACTGATAATTAGGCATAAAAGTAAAGAAGGAAGGCATTGATTAAATGTGGCTGTAATGTGTAACTAGAATTTACAAAAAAAAAGTAAAAATAAGTATTTTGTGTAAATATAAAGTTGTCTCATGAATATTGGTGGAATTGGATGTATTGTTTTAGTATAATGTAGTGCATTAATCTCTCTATAATTTTAAAATTATGTTAAAGTAATGTTTATATAATGTAGCACAAAGATAAATTTAAAATGATACCAGTTCTAGTTGGAGAACTTTGATGTTTTTAATCATTCTAAATTAAAAAAAAAAGGAAAAAATGAAAAAAAAGAAAATTAAATATAAACTGTGCAGTTGTATAGTTCAGGCTTCTTCCATTTAACCCTTGACCTTTGAGATTGTAACCAATGAAATGTCTCTTTAAACTTTAAAGGCAACATTGATAACGAACGACTGGCGATCGCTAGGCAGCGAATCCCATATCGACTCGGTCGAGTAGTTGACGAATGGCTACTCGACAAAGGTAAAAACCCCATGATTAAAATTTAAGCAGTAATTTGAACTTTAAAGTAATATTTTTAGCACAATTAAACAAATAAATTAAATGTACAGTTAAACAGAAACTAATAATATTAAATTAAAGTTTAAAAAGCAGATAAATGTAGTTTTAAGATAATTTAATGTATTGAAGTAATTTTTGAGGGTTTGTTAAATATATATTTATATTATAGATATATATTTATATGTTTTCTGTTAATTACAGGTTAAAGGGACTGTAATTTAAATCTAATTAGTTTATAAATATATCCGCAAAACATTAAGCGCAATATTGTAATTTTTAATTGTTTAAATGATAAAAAGCATAAAGTAACTTTAATTTGTTTGTCATTTAGTGTTTTTTTAATATTGCTGTTAACGTCATGTTATGTTTACACGTATACACTTATTTAATGTTTTTATTCCTGCTAAATAGATTGCAATTAATTGGCATCAGAAGTCCCTTTAACGAATATGTTAAATGTACGCAAGGCATAAAGTAAAAAAAATAAACAGCGAGAAATGAGATTGAAGTGCATGCTTGTGTTGTTTGTATTTTTGTTTGTTTGTTTGTTTGTTTGTTTGTTTGTTTGAATAATTGGGAAGAAAAAATTCAAACCTCCTACACTGAAAATGTGCCATTGTTGTTGTGTTATCAGACGATTTGTCATTTATCTTTTTTGGTAAATTATTTATTTTTTGTCTTTTTCTATTATTCTCTCCATGTTATGGTTTATATATATATATATATATATATATATATATATATATATATTCATGTTTATGTGCTGTAAGACATATTCACATTTTACTAAAATGACGCCTACAGTTCTCAATCTGATCCACAGCAGAAAGATTTGGCATGTAACTGATTTTGGTAAGAGCGAACATCTTGTCTCCAAAACCTAATTGGCTGACAAAGCGGAAACATCTGTTTTTCGATGCCAGTACAACATTAGCCAACAACAAAAAAATCTCTTTAACCACATATGGAGCGTTCATATGGAGAGAGAGAGCACTTTTCACGATGCCTTCATTAATTCTGACAAACGATTCAAGGGTTCACTTTTGGGAGGCGGCTGTGGGAGTAAAAGACACTGAGAGAAGACTTCGGCGTCCTTTTAGGGAAAAAAAGTGTTTTAATTTAATTTTTTACATTTAAGTTTATTGCTGTTTTGCCATTACTTTCTATATCTATAAATTTATATCTTCATTTCATTTCATAGCTACCCTCATCATCATAAGGGCAGATAAATTACAAGCCGCTCCGGCTGGCGAGGGGTAATTTATCCTGCTCATTACCCACTGGCAAAATAATCCGTCTTTTTTTCCCCCAGGCGTGATTATTCCACAACATTCTTCCCTATCATTTTTTTCTTTAGAATGTATGTCGTACGGAGCATAGGCGCTTGAGCAGTGCCGTCCACTGGAGCTGTATGTTTTTTTCCCCCTCCCTCAGGTCGCCAACTCACCATTTTCAACAGCCAGACTACAATCCAGATTGGAGGCTGGGAGCGAGACAGGAGTCGCTCCTTCCAAGGCCAGATGTCAGGCCTCTACTACAACGGGTTGAAAGTGTTCAACATGGCTGTCGAGGGAAACCCAAACATTCGTGTCGAGGGCAGCGTTAGGCTGGTTGGCGAAGCACCTTCCTCTTCCTCTTCATCTTCCTCCTCCTCTTCTTCCTCCTCTATCACACCTCAATCCAACGCCTCCACCTCTATCATGGAGACCACCACGACCACCAGCAGCACCACTACAGCCTCCGGCCGCAGAGTCAAGCAGACCACGCCCAGAGAGACACAGCAGGTGAGGCGCTTTCTTTTTCCTTGTATGTTGGTGTTTAACAAACTGGTATTTTGGATATCTATCCCTCAAACTTCAAGTGTCAGACAGACAGCAGTGGTGGCTCAGCTGGTTAAGGCTCTGGCTTACTGATCCCTAGGTCAGAGGTACAAGTCCCAGTACCTCCTAGCTGTCACGGTTGGGCCCTTGAGCAAGACCCTTAACCCTGAAGTGCTCAGTTGTATTAAAAAAAAAAAAGTAAGTTGCGCCCTATAAGGGCGTATGACAAATGCTATGAATGTAAATGTAAAAAGATTCCCTCACAGTGTCTTCATACACTCTTGCAGAATTGCAGAATTCATAGTGGAATCAGTGACTGCAAGTTGCCCTGTCCCTAAGGCAGCAAAACAAGCCCAAACCATTACATTTCCACCATTATGCTTCACAGTTGGTATGAGGTTCTTTTCCGTTTAACATGTGTACTGTGGCTGTGGTCAATCTATGTATTTGAAAAGTTCTGTTTTTTGCCTGGTGCAGCATAGTGGCTAATGGTTATCACATCTGTCTTACACCAAGAAGGTCCTGGGTTCAAGTCCTGGGCCTGGTGAAGCTGTTTCTGTGTGAAGTTTGCATGTTTTCCCAGTGCTTGCATGGATTTCCTCTAGGTACTAGACAATTAGACTAATCAAGCCTAATCTGTTTCAAATTGCCCCTAGGTGTGACTGTAAATGGATGTGTGTGTGTTGTACACTGCGCTAGCCCACAGTTGGCTAAGATAGTGCAATCAATGCTTCCTTCTTTCCAGTTTACTAAAACCAAGTACAGATATTTGCCGGTATGTACATCATACAGACCAAGATATATGGATCTTGAGAGACATTACGTTCAGAGGACCATCTTATTAAAAAGCCGATTTTTGTGTGTAAAAATATAACAAAATTAGCAAAACCACACATTTAACCTTTCCACACTATTTAAACAGTATTATGAATTTGTACTACTTATTTGTGAAGCCAGTAACTGAAGTTGACCAGATATGTCTGACCTTTATGCCAGAAAATCGTCAATTTTAGTATGACAAAAGTCAAAAAAGAAAGCGGTGGCACTTTGTAAGGTACTGAAATTGTCTTTACTATTATTTTGACTTACACTTTAAACAGTTATTAAGCTGGACATACAATTACATGGAAATATTTTTCATGTAAAATGGGCACAAATGCAAATAAAGAGCCATTTATCTGGTCTTGAGTGGATAACATTCAAAATAGGTCACTGGTATTTAATAAATAAATAAATGAATGAATAAAAATTTTAATTCTTTTGGACCTTGCAGAAGAAAACCTTTAACCTTTTATAGCAAAGCACAGAGTTTGACATCATGGGTTTATACTGAGTATAATTCACTGGTATGATCTGCTTTATCTTAATGCATATGTCTAATTTTTAACTTTTTTGCAAAATCTCTACTTTCATTCACGTGACCAATCCTGAATAACGGTTTTGTTTGCTGCCGAGTCAGTTTAGCGGTTTTGTGCGGAAAAAGTGAAGTGGTCTGGAATGCGAAGACCTCATTCAGGTCAGCTTGTTATCTTCTGAGTGCACCGTCTTTAAGTAACACGGCCTCGGGGCCCTTTTCTGACCTCATGCTTCAGAGAGCACGTATAAGACCCGGAGGTGACCAGAGCGGCGAATGTTTTGTGCTCATGGCTCCCTTGCTGTGATTGCGCATTCAAGAGCAGAAAAGAGGGAAGTCGTTTTTTGGTGAGCAGACGAGTGCCAAATCACAATGTGTACTGAATCATGCTTGTACCAAATTGGTGTGCATTGTGTGGAGCAGTGCGCCGAAGCTCTGGAAGTGAAATTGCAGGGTTCCACTTGATAAGAACCAAAGAGTCAGCAGCGCCGCTACTAAATCTGGGACAGCGTATAAACAGCATGGTCTAACATAATATTTTTACTGAAGCATCTTTATTTGTTTATATAAGTTCAACAAAACCTGCAGGGCTATTTTTGTTTTGTTTTGTTTTGTTTTGTTTGAAACCTGGGACATCGCATGAATTAGCGATAACCAGTTTATAAATGTGGACCTTTTCCTTTCATCCTCAAACAGATGTCTGTGACCGAAAACTCGGACTGTGACTGTTTATGTAAATTTATTTTGCTTTGTACATCAGTGTTTATAGCAAAGATGCTAAATGTTTATTTCACTAAAAAAAACCTAGCTTGGTGTAGCCGAGCTAGTGAAACTCGTTGTTGCTAGGGAAGCAGCATCAGTTTTGAAATTTAAGCTACTAGTGCAACATCATAGACTTTAAAGAGTCGTGGGATTGGTCATGCTTACGGCATGATTTGTGCATCTGTAATAAGTTAAAGCGATACAGATATTTCTTTTACTATAAATGACCATAAAAGGCACAAAACTACTAGCTTTGACCAGCAATGTATCTGCTAGCTAGCGGAGTGCACCCCAGCCAATCAATGTTTAAAATCAAGTTCAGTTCCACAGCTTAGCATTAAAACCCTATATTTATTTGTACAGTATAATTTCCGACCCTTCAGCACTGAACCAGTCGGAAATCGTTACGTAATATTTTTTTATGGTCTGAAGGATGTGAAATAAGACGTGACTGGTGGTTCTAAATTGCCCCTAGGTTGAGAGTGAGTGTGCTGGCCCTGGGATGGCCTGGCAAGCTGTTCAGGGAGTACCAGACCCTCGCCCACAGTTGGCTGAGATGGGCGCCAGCCTCCCAACGACCATAATTTGGATTTAGTAGCTTAAAAAAAATTCATGAATGAGCGATTTTATAACTGGAGTTGATTTATTTATCCATTCATGCATTCAATCATTCATTTTGCTAAACTGTTTAATTGTACTAGGGTCACTTACTGCTCGCCAGTCCATCACAGGGCCAAGACACACACAACCATTCACACGCGCACTCGCACCTAAAGGTAATTTGGAACAGCCAATTAGCTTAATGAGCGTATCTTTGGACTGTGGGAGGAAACTGGAGTTCAAGGAGGAAGCCCAAGCAGGCACAGGAAGAACATTTAAACTCCTCGTAGAAAGGTCCTCACTGAACCTGGGACTTGAACCCAGGATCTTCTCAATGTGAGGCGGATGTGCTAACCACTACACCACCTTTCCGCCTCTAGCAGGAATACCAAGCTGAGTATCAGTACCAGACTGTTGCTGGGCTTGGCAGAGGTTTGCGCTCTCAGAGTGCTCTTGTTTTCATACCAGCTTGATCCCATCAGATTTCCTG
Source organism: Neosilurus hyrtlii (assembly GCA_028564935.1). Taxonomy (NCBI): domain Eukaryota; kingdom Metazoa; phylum Chordata; class Actinopteri; order Siluriformes; family Plotosidae; genus Neosilurus; species Neosilurus hyrtlii. Next base: position 1,391,029 of record JAOUQZ010000032.1, read on the forward strand.
CACAACAGTAACCTTGATATGGTGTCACTCCTGCTTTTTAAGACTTTTTCTTTTTTATCGTTTTATCCTGTTGCGTGCACGGTGTACGAGGGCGTATAAATAATGTCATTCTCATACCCTTCTAAAGCTTTCATCTGATAATGGAAAAGCTTGAGCAAATGATAACGTAGAAGCAACTGTCTGGCCAACAAAGCTCTTTTTATTTTCTCCAGGCTCTTTGTATGTCTGAATAATGCAGCCGGCGCTTTTATCTCCGGCTCGTATTACGTGCGACTATCGGCTTATTCTGGTAATGCGATTTCATCCTCAACGTGGTCATAATTCATTAGGCCTGCGCACTGGGATGGGATGGGATATCCTCTATAAATGAATAAATAAATAAATAAAAATAAATCTCATTATGCTGTAAATTTTGTCACCAGGTCAGGAGAATTTTAATTTTGTCACAGATGTTTTATTTAATTTATTTGGGTTGTCTTGTAATTTGAATATTCCTGTTCCTTTTTTTGAGCAAATAACTAAAAAAATCGATAAAGCATGGTGGTGGTGTGAACCTGAAGCTGAACTCTCGGCTCAGACAGCGAGTGCACGAGCCAGAATAAAAGATAAGAGATAAATAAAAAAAATCTTAATTGCTTAATTGTTTCACAGCTGTGTTACAGTGAGGTGATTAAAAATTAACCAAAATAATAATAAATCCCCACTGAGCTCTGAGAGCCATGCAGAGTGCTTATAACACATAAATAAGCTCATAAATCAACTTAATAACAGATGAAGCAGGTGATGGAGACTGAATACAGAAGCCTAGATTTACACTTGGGCGTGGATGAATATTCGGATATAATCCCACGGATAATAAAACACCAGCGGATGATATAAGACTCATGATATTCAGAGCCATAACAAGAATCCTCAGTGTTATAAATCCCATGAACATCCACTAAATAAATAATATATACCCAAAGTTTAAACTCTTTATTTATTATTTAAATGGTATAAATCTTATTCACTTTAATTTAGGCACTGCTTCTGTGTTTCTTCTGGAACAAATGAAAGAAAAAGATTGCAAGAAAAAAGAGGAAAAGAAAGGCAGAGAAAAGACTAAAGAGTAAAAATAGAAAAGAAAGAAAGAGGAAAGAAAGGAACAAAGATAAAATAGAAAAGAAAGAAAGACAGAAGGATGGAAGGAAGGGAGTAAGAAAGAGAAAGAAGGAAGGAAGGGAGGGAGAAAGAAAGAAAGAAAGAAAAAAGGAAGAAAAAAACTTGTGAGTGTGTGAAAAAAGAAGATGGTTCAAAAATTTAAACAATAAAATTCAATTTGCTGCCAAAAAAGCCAGAAATCAGGATTTTTAAAAAAAAGGAAAAAGACAAGAAAAGTGAAGTAGAAAAGAGAATACGAAATATAACAGAAATTAAAACATTTGTGGTGTTAAAGTAAAGGGGAATGAAAAAAGAACAAAAATCCATGCAACAAAGAAAGAAAGAACTGCAAATCAAGATTTAATTCAAAGCAGCTGGTTGATCAGTGTGTTGTGACATCACCATATATTAAAATTAAATATGAAAACTGAGTGATTGGGTCTCTTTCTTCCTCTCTTTCTCTCATACACAAACACACACACACACACACACACACACACACACACACACACACACACACACAACCATGAATTAGTGTGTAAACCAAAGCAGAGAACTCCAGACCAAAGAGTGATGATAATGCGCTAGCACAGTAGTGAACTTAAGAAAAGAAATTCAGAAAAAAACTAAGGAAAAAGTAAAAAAAAAAAATTTTTAAAGTGAAAGAAGGTTGAAAATGTAAAAAGAGAAAAAAAGAAAAAGAATGATGAAATATGCCGAAATATTAGAAGTTTAAGAATATATTGATGTTTTCTCCAGATCGAAGTTGCTGATTGGTCAATCTGTTCTGACATTATCAGACAGCAGTTGAACTCAAATTCAGATGAATTCTCTCTAAAAAAGTTTCAAACCTAAATAATAATAAAAAAAAGTTCATAAAGTAAAATAAAGCGCTTGGTCCCCTCTGTAGAGATGGTTTTAGAGCAGCGTTTGAAGCTAAATGAAGACGCGAGCGAGATTATAGCATGCTGCTCGTCTCCAGTGTGGATCGAACGGTGAATTAAAAGTATCCAAATTAAAAGAATTTAAAAATTAAATTAGCGAAATGAATCTGTCCGATTAGGAGGAGTTTTAGGAGAGAGTAATTGGCACCAGGGGAAAGTCTTTGAAGCTCGCTCGCAGAGAGATTCCTCAAATCCTGCGAGGTGTGGAGCCGAATGTACAATGTTAGCATGGAGAAAGATGTCTGTTTTATCTTCGTGTTCAATCAAACGTCTCGTGGATAACATACAAATAAAGTAGAAAACCCATAACATGTCTCACGTCCCTGTTCTTAGCTTTTTTTCACTTTGAGCGCCGCGTCCCATTTCCTAAATAAATTTTACATGAGTCATATGACTCTCTTTATTATTTATTATATTATTATAAACACCAGCAGATGTTTTTCTCCTATATATTTGGCATAATTTGATATTTTTGTATGTTGGAGGAAACCAGAATGCAAAGTCACCCTTTTAAAAACATTTTTATACTAAAAAAAGTGAATATTTTATTTTTATTGAAGTTCAGTTTGAGATTTTGGCCTCCTGAAACTTTGTTCGTGAATTTATGGACTTGATTTTTTTAAAACAACAAACAAACATTTGGAAAATAATTCTTGTGAAATGACCTTTAAGTAAATAACTGTTCCTGTCTGAGCTGTGATGAGTCGTCATCTCTCTCTCTCTCTCTCTCTTTCTCTCTCTCTCACACTCTCCCTCTCTCTTTCTGTCTCTTCCCCCCTTTTCTCTCTCCCCCTTTTTTGGATTTGTTTTCAGTTCTTTGTATGACCTTTTAAATTCTAAAGAAAACAGAGGGGTTTATTGTGCACACGCACTGTGTGTTTACAGCAACACTGCTGATGTCAGCCCTGAACTTCATTATGATGTCATCAGAAAAGAGGAATGTAGGAAGGAGGGAAGGAACAACAGGGACATTAAGATTAAGACAAGGAAATCAGAGAAAAACAGTAAAAGGGAAAGAAAGGTAGAAACATAAAAGGATAAATAAATAAATTTCCAAGGGAAAATAAATAAAGAAAAAAATAAATAGAAAAGAAAAAGAAAGAAAAAGAAAAAAAATGATACAAAGCAAGCTAGAAAGAAAATAAAGATGGTTTTAGATGGGAGAGAAAATCTGAGGAAATGGAATTCAAAAAAGAAAAGACAGAAAAGGAAAGAAAATCAAAAAGAAAAAAGAAATAGAACCCATGTTATTAATGTACCTACTATAGAACTCATGTTATTGTCATACTTACTCTAGAACTCATGTTATTAACATACCTACTCTAGAACCTATGTTATTAACATACTCTAGAACTCATGTTATGAACATACCTATTCTAGAACCCATGTTATGAACATGGGTTCTAGAATAGGTATGTTATAACATAGGTTCTAGAGTATGTTAATAACATAGGTTCTAGAGTAGGTATGTTAATAACATGAGTTCTCAGATTTTCTCTCCCATCTAAAACCATTTCCTCAGATTTTCTCTCCCATCTAAAACCATTTAATCTAGAACCCATTTTATTAACATACCTACTCTAAAACTCATGTTATTAACATACCTACTCTAGAACCCATGTTATAAACATACCCACTCTAGAACCCATGTTATTAATATACCTTCTCTAGAACCCATGATATTATTATAAGTACTCTAGAACCCATGTTATTAACATACCTACTCTAGAACCCATGTTATTAATATACCTTCTCTAGAACCCATGATATTATTATAAGTACTCTAGAACCCATGTTAT
>JAOUQZ010000032.1:1409444-1427159 GCA_028564935.1 Neosilurus hyrtlii
GAGAGAGAGAGAGAGAGAGAGAGAGAGAGAGAGAGAGAGAGAGAGAGAGAGAGAGAGAGGATTTCTCCAACGTGTTCTCTTTCTCTATTCCCCCAGTGTGCTGTGTTTGCTCAGAGGGGAGACGAGGTTTTACCAGTCGTACCCTCTTGGATTGTCCTTTTTCTCCATCTTTCATTTCACTTGGTTTCTTGTACATACCATTGAATGACAATCGCATTTTTTCCTATTTTTTTCCACTCCCTCTTGTTGTTGTTGGTGTGTGTGTGTGTGTGTGTGTGTGTGTGTGTGTGTGTGTGTGTGTGATAGAGGGAGGAGTGGTTTGTTTGTTTGTTTGCTCTCTGTCCCCGAATATAATGGCATCCTTGATGGCGTTTCAAATCTTTCATCACACATATCACATCAATAATTCAGCTCCGCGTCCCCGTGCGTGATTAGCGATGGCCTTCTAAATTGCCTCCCACACAGCAGAGAAACAAAGTGAGCACCTACAGCAAAAAATAAATAAATAAATAAATAAACAAATAAATAAATAAATAATGCTACGTTCTGCATGAATTGGCTCTCAGTGATGTGATGGTGATTTTCCTGCATTAATGCGGCCGTTACAATGAATTTCACTCTTCAAAAGCTTTTTGAATTTGAATAGTATTTATACATTTGGAGGCAGAAAGTAGATCCGCATTCGAACTTCCATGATCACTGTGTTATAACTCAGGGTTCTCGTTCAGGGTTATAACATTGGAATGCTTTGTTCTGCAAGAAGTCTAACACAAAATTATTGCTCTATTATCATTGTTTAAACTGCTGTTTTATTTCCTACATGACAAAATAACTTTACATTTATAATCCCAGTTTTTAAGGAATAGTTCAAATACCCGTTTCAGCATAATACGGATTAAGTCGCATTGTCGTGTTTTGAGTAAGAGCCAAAGTAAGTTGAAAATGTTGTACCTGGAAGAAAATGCGATATCGCAAACAATACATTTCAATTCACCACTTTTCATGTAAAATTATATTATTAATGTGAAAATTTAAAAAAAGGCAAAGCTTAAAAAAGATTGTTAAATATTATTTCATTAATTCAGATAAACATAACCAAATGTTGTTGTTTTTTTACTAGAAAATTTTTCACGTTAATTTAAAGATACAGAGCCGAATTTTAACATTGTTATCAGGAAGAATTATTATAATAATTTAGAAAAACTGAGGCAGATTCTGCACTTTTCTTTAATTTTTATTACCTTTTTAATTTTATTTAGATTTTTAGCCCTGTGTGTGATAGACTGCCAAACTGTTCACGGTGTACCCTGTATGTTCGTGTTGTTCTCCTGGTTTGGACTGTTGTTGTGGTTTTCCTGATTATCACCTTCCCTGATTCATGTTACTTGCTCGTCGCCTGACCCTTACCTGTTTCCTGACTATAAATTCCTGACTAGATTTAATCACAGGTTTCTGTAAAGCTACAGTTCTTTTTCTCTATTTACATCAACACTGCCTTCCTGATCCTTACATGGAGCTTGTTAACAATTTGAGTCCTGCTCTTTATTATTATGGTGGATTTATTACTGAAATTCAGATGGAGTTTTAGTGCACCGGGTAGGGCACAGGTTACATCAGTATTCTGCTCTGTTCGGCGAGGATACCGAGTGAATATAGAAAGATTCTGCATAATAGTGTGTTTGAAATGTTGATATGAGTGATAAGGAAATGGTAAAGTATGAATTAAATAATAAGTAAAACTGAAAGAAAAACACGATGACACTGTGATCGTGGTAGCGATTTTTATCAGAACAGAATTTCTGTTGTTTATGATGCATATGAAAGCGTTACTGATGTTTTTGTTGTTGTTTTTTTTTTTATTTCAGCATGCTTGAATGTTTTAGTTATTCCTTTAAAATCCTTCGTTTCTTGCTGTTGCACATGATCCATGCAGAGACGAGGTCTGAATTTAAATGCACCTGATCACAATAGTGACATTTTTTACAATAAGTGATGAACAAACACTGCAGCAGTGATACTGGAGGTCTAATTGTGTTGGTTAGAATTAATGAAGGCCTCTCTCTCTCTCTATCTCTCTCTCTCTCTCTCTCTTTCTCTCTCTCTCTTTCTCTCTCACACACACACAAACACACTCTCGCTCTTTCTCTCTCTCTCTTTCTCTAGCCCTGACACTATTTATCTTCCTCATCTTTTGCCCCGTGTAGGAGTTTGTCTGTCAGCACTATTGATTTTTCAGCCCCGACTCAATTTTCCACTTCTTTCCTCTCTAAATTTAAGAAAGGGAAAAATCATCACATCACATGGTGCAAAATGGTGTGGAAAAATAGAGCACCAACAACCATAAACATCTGCATGATGGTTAAATCAGTGCCATTAACCCTGTCTCGGTGTAAAGTGGCTGCAAACTAAGACGCAAACTGAGGCGTAAAGAAGTAAATGTATGAAGCGAACAGCTGCAATGCTAAACTCGACCCAGATGTGTTCCTTAGGTGATAATTTAACACTTCTGATTTTTACAGCATGGAAGGGACGTAAAAAGGGATTTTTATATACTGGATGCAGTCCGCTTCACGTTTATTAGCTCCTTGAGGCTGATTTTTATAAGTCTTTATGCATTCATTCTTTATGGCTAAAGCATAGATGTTGGAAACTAGCAACGTTAAAGAACAAAAGTGCTGTGTGATGAGGCAGGACGCCGGATGAATAAACGCACTCCTGGTTCTTGATATCAGTGTAATGAACATCCACCAGGGGGCACCGGAGGGGGAAAAAGCTACTCCATTTAGTGTAAAAAAAGTTTGCATGCATGGGAATTAATTCCATAGATGCGTAATATGTATAGAGAAAGTGATGACGGTGAGAGCTCAGGAATGATGTAATTAAAACGCTTTTAAAGCAACTCTCGTGAATTCCTGCTTGACATCATGTTCACACCTTTGGTTCATTTCCGTGTGCAGGGTGTCGGCTCACTGGGGTTTTAATGTTACATATGACAGCCTCTCATTAGCTGCTTCGTGCAGGCACATCCTTCAGTGCACACCAAGAAGTACAGACAGGCTTGCTCTTTAATGTTCACTTGGACTGGAGGACTGGAAATGCAATGTTTATGCAAAACACATAATTGCAATACACATGCGGTACTAAAAATTTTCAGAAATATTTAAGGAACAAGCTAAAAAAAACATACCTGTAGAATGAATGCAGATTTATGATGGTCATTTTTGGCATTGGGGGGTTCGGTGGCATAGTGGTTAGCATGGCTGGCTCACAGCAAGAAGGTCCTGAGTTGAGTCCTGGGTTTAGTGACAGCGTTTTTGTTCAGAGTTTATTTGTTCTTCCTGTGGTTGCATGGTATTCTCCAGTGTGTGCGTGTGTGTGTGTGTGTGTGTGCGTGTGTTGGCCCTGGGATGGGCTGGGTAGCTATTCAGTGTGTACCCTGCCATCGCTTAGAGTTGGCTGAGATAGGCTCCAGCCTCCTGGCGACCCAAGTGCGATTAAAGAGTACCGGTATTGGTCATCTTTACAGTATGTTTATTGTTTAAGCGATACAGATGCTTATTTATTGTCTAATTTATGGTTAATCTATATATTATATTTTATAAAAATTTTATTTCAATATTAAATTAAATGATTTAATGTATTTATAAAATATTTAATTTAATAATTTTTTACATTTTTAAAGCAGTCTATAGCTTTAGGGGGAAAAAACAAAAGAAGAAACCTATATATAACGAGCTATGGAGCCGTGGGTAGAGAGGAAGTGCAGATGGTTTATCACCAGCACACAAATGAGATTGTTACTTAGTGTAAATGTGCGAGTAATGAGGCGATCATAAGCTGCACGAAGAGCATAAATAAATGCTACCTGATTTTTAATGACCCCGAAGATTTGAGTGCCTGATCTTCAAGAAGGTGGTGAGATCTAAACCCAGAGATGTTGTTAACCCCGATTGCTTGGATTCCATCCTCGGTGAGATGGAGATAGTAAAGTTTAATCATCTCTGAAAATATCAATCAACTTGTTAGCTTTATATTACGGAGACGAAATGAAATGTAGCCTTACAGTAAGGTTGGAATTATAATTTAAATTGCATGGGGCATCCCCCACCCCCACCCACCAATATTCAAATATGCTCCAAATGCCCCGCCCCCAATATATTCATAGACTTAAATTTTTTTAATGCAGTCCAAAATTGTGCATTAGGAACTATAGTTTTTAATATATAGATTTCAACAGTGCCTTAAGGTGAAGCTCCTGATGAATATCTCTATTGGTAAGTGTGTGAGGCTGGTATTATAGGAGTAGTGCAGCTCCTTTAAGGGCTGAATCAATTTCAGCGCTGAAAAAATCAACCAATCAATCAATTAATCAATCTCTCTTCTTGCGTGTCCCAAATAGGGTCTGAAGCAAAAGAAGAAAAGGTTAACACTAAAGTTTTTTTTTTCACCGTCTTTCATTTACTCATTTGTATCATTCACTCATTTGTCGTACCTCGTGCTCCTATCAGGGTCTGGGTCTGACTCTGGGCAAAGGGGAGATACACTCTAAACAGCTCGCCAGTCCATCACAGGGCCAACACACACAATCATTTACACTCACACTCCCACCTAGGGGCAACTGGAACTGCCAACTAGCCTACTATGCATGTCTTTGGACTGTGAGAGGAAACCAGAGCACACAGAGAAAGCTTACCCAAATGCATGGAGTACATGCAAACTCTACACACCAGACACCCGAGATGACTTGAACCCAGGACCTTCTTGCTGTGAGGCACTACGCCACTGTGCCACCACTAACACTACAGTTGAGTCCCGGGTTCGGCTCGGGGGTTCCTGTGTGGAGTTTGCATGTTCTCCTAATTATTTCATGGGTTTCCTCTGGGTACTCCGGTTTCCTTCTACAGTCCAAAGTGGCTGTTTCCAATTTACCTACAGTGCTAGTGTGAATGGTTTTGTGTGTGCGTGTGCATGTGTGTATGTGATGGCTGTGCAATGGTCTGGCAAGGTGTAACAGTCAATAAGCTGTATGTCTTTGGACTGTGGGAGGAAACCGGACTACCCAGAGGAAACCCACACAAACTCAACATAGAAATGTCCTTACCCAGACTGGGACTCAAACCCAGGATTTTTTTGCTGTGAGGCAGACGTCCTCATCACTACACCACTCATAAAAAATTCTAATAAAAATAAGGAAATAAACATACAGTATTTTTTATTTTCATCTTGTTTTAAGATTTTTTTATTATTATTATTACCGTGGCAAAAGTTTCCAATATATATATAAATATTTTTAATCATTATTTGCTGACAAAAGATATATACAAATACTCGCCACTGAAGATTATTTCCTTCGGAGCTGCCATGAGAGTCGGTCCTGTTGTCATTGACACACTCTGCTGCGAGAAACGCATGCCTGATTACAAACAGGATACGGGATACGATTGTCACGTCATGAGAATGGAACACAGATAATGACGATACACGACGGGGAGCGTGGGTAACCTCGGCTGCTCTGGTGCGCTCTCCTGCTCCTCTTTCCGGAGTGAAGTGTGGAGTGGGAGCGCGGCCGGCAGCCATTAATCTCGTACTCTGAGTGTGACTATATTAGGATGATGAATGTGGCTGTGTCTCCTGACGAGGGACTGGGAGCTTGCATCAGAGAGCAGGGACAGACACAGCATGCGTGATTTGTGAGAGCGCTTACCTGGGTGTGTGTTTGGGTGCATTCTGTGGTACGGATGTACAGTATATGAAAGAACACAAACCTAACACTAACTATATATATATATATATACATACATAGATCATTTTCATACATTTCTCTTTTCAGTGTATTTTTGTATTGTAATTGCTACATAAAATTATTTAATTTTGTCTCTTTATCTATGTATCTATTTATCTATTTATCTGTCTATCTATCTATCTATCTATCTATCTGTCTATCTATCTATCTATCTATTTATCTATTTATTTATTTATTTATTAGGTGGTGGTAGCATCATTCATCACTTTTATTGGAAATTCTTTCAAGCTTTTTTGTTCATCTATTCATTCATATTCTAAGACACTTAATTCTAATTAAGGTCTCAGGAATGCTGGCGCCCATCTCAGCCGATTCTGGGTGAAACCAGAGTACCCAAAGGAAACCCATGCAACCCATGCAAACTCCACACAGAGATACTCAAGCCTAGAAACCGAACCCAGCCTTTAAAGCTTCATTAATATTATTTTGTTGTTATTAATATATATATAGATATTTATTTATTTATTTATTTTTAAATAAAACAAAATTCTGCATATAAATGGTACATTTTTGAACAAGCTCCACCAGTGAAATGGAATGGATAGTAAAGCCAAGTTTACACTAATAGATGAAAAGGAGATTTCTTAGCATGTCTTGGCACACATAAAAATTTACATTTAAAAATTTACAGACAATCTTTGATTGAAATCTCAGAGTGAGCAGTTCTGTACCACTTGTCCTAAATCTAAATCCACCAATAGAAGGATAGATTTATAGAAATGCACCATAACTCTATACGTGATAGCTACGAATATGCTAGGTGCATGTTTGAATTTTCTCCAACCCTGTTTTCCATGGGAAATTTACGGATCTCTGATGATAATTTCCTCCGTCAAAGATGTTACCCTGGGTTTATACTGGGGCACGATGTCCGTGATCTTTGCAATTAAAAAAAAGCGTGGAGGTACATGATTTATGAGCACACCCGGAGCATGATTGGGGTATAAAATATGGGCAGGGTGCACCCAAGAGATGAACCTTGAAGAAATCGTGTTTTCAAGTTCATTAAAATCCCCTACGATGGTGCATCAAGGTCTGTTACACTCTGATAAGGTCTGTTAAGCTATACTACACTCTACTATGCTTCCCACGTTTTATCATGATTGGCGTCAAATCGTAATACATAATCAGTGCGTTCATCACAAGTCCACTAAGTTCCCTCAAGATCATCACGATTGACCCCTCAAATCATGGAGTTTGCAGACATCGTGCCCCAGTGTGAACCCGGGTTTTTTTTATCCGTAGTCTGTATGGTTGTTTGTTAGCAGGATTATGCAAAATCTCAAATTTGGACAATAAAGACTCCATTTGGTTTTGGTGATGATCCCAATGAAATTCAGGATTCAGGAATTTTTTAAGGATCCTTTAACACTTTTTTTGTTTGGTTGGTTGGTTGGTTGGTTGGTTGGTTAGTTTTTTGGAAGTGTTGTATTACAAAAGGCCAACGGGGGGTGCTGTGTCTCTAATTTTTAATAGCTGCAAAAAAAAACATTTAAAAATTCTCTTGTTTTTTTTTTTTTTTTTCCTTTGCTTGGTTGGTTGGTTTTTTTGTGTTTGTTTGTTGTTGTTGTTGTTTTTTTTTTTTTGCTTTATCTGAGCTGTACCATGAGAGGATCTCCACCGTCTGGTCTGAAATGAAGAACGAGACTGGTTCCCTTGTACAGTGTGTACTATTTATTAGATTATTAGTAATAATCTAAATGGTTTTGTTTCATCACATGACTGGACATCATCTATGTTGCATTCTACATGCTGTATTACTGCTCTGAGTAATAGAGTGCGCAAGTACGTTCATAATATGTATACGCAGCTATATCTCTAGCCATGTTGACCACCACTGCCACCAAACCCCTTCATCCCCCACCCCACCCCAACAGTGCTGATAGCCACCATTTGGGTAGTGTGGTGATGGTAGCACTGATAGCACCCATTTACTCCAACCTCAGGCACATCATCTACTCATTACCCCAAAGAGGGATGGGATTGCATCCCTAATGGATTTAAAGTCGCGACAAGAACACGCCGGATTTGTCAGGCCCGTGTTAAAACAACACGCGCTTTCAGACACCACGGCTACCAAAACCAGCACCTGATAATACACATGTAATCTCCCCACTGCAGGATCTTTTCTGTTGGATGCCTTAATGCCTTTAAAATGAGTGTCAAAGGTCTTTTTATACATCAGATCAGCATCAGGGGCTGTTTTCCCAGATGAGTTTATTTGCAAAGTGATTTCAATTTTTTTTTTTATTATTTGGGTCACAGTCAGCCAGTTTGGAGATGGAGGAGGGGTGTTTAATGAAGTAAAGATTCACTGTATAACACCTGTAATGGTTTTAAAGGGATTTGCATCGGATATAATTCAAAAACCAGCAGCAAAATGTCTGTTTAGGCCCCATAGTGGTCAGACTATTTAAAAAAAAGACATATATCATCTTTCAAAGTCTATTAGTCTTTCCTGCAAAAAGATGGTTGTCAGGGGCAGCACCGTGGCATGATGGTTAGCACAGCAAGAAGGTCCTGAGTTCAAGTCCCAGGCTCAGCAAAGGTGTTTTTATGTGGATTTTTTATGTTCTCCCCATGCTTCCTTGGGTTTTCTCCGGGTATTCTGGTTTCCTCCCACAGTCCAAACACATGCATGTTAGGCTAATTAGCTGTTCTAAATTGTCCCTGAGTGTGAGTGTGAATGGCTGTGTGTGTGTTGCCCTGCAATAGTTTGGAGAGTTGGTCAGGGTGCACCCTGACTTCGCTCTGGAGTCAGCTGAGATCCCCGCAACCCTAATAGGATTAAATGCTTTGGGAAATGAGTGAGTGAGTAATTGAGTCATTAGCCTGGGGGTGCACATACTTTTTCCAGTGTACACTATGAATGGTTGATGGATGTCTTTATTATGGAAAAGGACGAAGCTATACGTTGTGTGTTATTAGTTAAAACAGAAAGTTCACTGACTTTTTCTTGCCACTGGTTGTGTGTAGTAATTGGTCTCTCCTAAAATAAATAACACAAATTGGTTAAATTAATAGTGTATGAGTGAAGAGAATGTAAATGAAAGGGTTAAAGTTTTAAATATTTTTTGCATTTAAGTTTTTTTTTTTGTTTTTTTTTGTTTTTAATGAACCATTTTTAAAGTCTATTTTTTATTCTGCCGTGACAAGGCTGTCTAACGATCGTTTAAATGTATTAACATCTTCGGGCTATATTGAGTCTCCTGATTGCTGAAGAGGTAAGATGAAACGCCAAAGCCCCCTCAGGTCCCAGGATTGATTTTAGATAATGATCACATCACAGTGAAGCTAAAAAAAGAAAAAGAAAAAACGACCCTTTGCTGCACATGGGGACTACATTTATCATAAACATGGAAGAGGAAATGAGGAAATGCAGGAAGGAGAGGAAGCTAACGTATAAACAACCACCTGCTGCTACTTGGAAATGCTGAATAGTCTTCAGGAGGCGGCTTCATCAGTCATGGCCCGTATGAATAATTCAGGCAGTTTGTCTGAGGATGGCAGGATCCGGGGCGTTTTGTGGACAGTTTAGAGGTGTGTGTGTGTGTGTGTGTGTGTGTGTGTGTGTGTGTGTGTGTGTGTGTGTGTTTTCCGTATCCATTTTAAGTAGCGCTCTTGGAACATGTTGATGTTTTAGAAGTAAGCAGTTTTACATGCCAGTAAGCAGAACACGGTGTGCTATTTTGGGTCACCAGGTGCTTCGTCCTCGTCACTCCACACCAAAAAAGAAAAAAATAAATAAAATAAAAAATAAAACCTCCTGCGGTCTAATATAGACGCCAAGTTGTTACTCAGTGAAAAACTCCATAATGATCTGCCAAATGGTTCGATCCATACTGTAGCACTTCCAAATGAAGTACCAACCCAACCTATCGATTATGCTAATCCCTGCAAAAACAGCCTTGGATGCAGGATTGAGACTTTTTTTTTTTTTAATCAATCATTTATCTCGTTTCCAACACAGTGGCCCTGATTTGCTAACATCCCAGCCAAAAAGTGCTGATTTCTATGTGAAAGTTTGTATGTGAAAGTGTGGCATGTGATTCTCAGAGAATCATGGTGTGACAAATGACAGCACAGGCAAAGTAGGAGGAAGTGTGTGCATGTCGTATCTCTTCTCTGGAACCAGGAGCACTTCAGGAAATGTAACTTTCAGAAAACTGAAACTTTCTTCTTTTAGTTAGTGAGTTAGCGGCAGCACATAGAACCATATGTTTAAAAGTTGTGAAATTTGGCAGAATGATTTGGATCAGCCCCCTTATTCTTTTATTTCATGTCTGCGCCCCGAGCGTTCAAGCACCACCAGTGGAAGGTGTTTTTACACCTGTAACTTTTGAACCATATTCCTGATTTTCAAAAATAAGGTGCTGTTTTCTTCAATCTTGACATTCTGATATATTTGATGTTCTGCAGGTCATGGGTTCCAGTCCTGAGCTCTGTTTTTTCCGTTTCTGGAAGTTTGCATGTTCTTCCTGTGCTTGTGTGGTTTTTCTCCAATTATTATATAAGACATGCACATTAGGCCTCACAATCGTAGTAGGATAAAGTGATTCAGGAAAATGAATGATTGAACTAATTCATTAATTTGGTGGCATAGTGGTGCAAAGGTTAGCATGTCCACCTCTCAGCAAGAAGGTTATGGGTTCAATTCCCAGGCTTGGGTGTTTCTGTGTGGAGTTTGAATGTTCTCCCAGTGCTTTTGTGGATTTCCTCTGGGTACTCCGGTTTCCTCCCACAGTCCAAACACATGCACAGTAGGCTAATTGGCTGTTCCAAATCACCCGTAGGTGTGAGTGTGAGTGTAAATAGTTGTATGTGTGTTGGCCCTGCGATGGCCTGCCAAGCTGTCCAGGGTGTACTCCACCCTCATCTAGAGCCGGCTGAGATGGGCGCCAGCCTCCCCATGACCCTAATTAAGATTAGAGGCTTAGAAAATGAATGAATGAATGAATGAATAAATAGATTTTTGCCAGCTCTGGCGGATTGTCTCAAGACTATGCCATAAACTTGCTGCCACTGCTAACCGCGGCGTTTTAAACATGATCACACCAAGTTTCCATGGCGACTACCCTGCTAAGCTGCTTGGCTCACTCATCGCTGCTTGCAGCTATATTTTCTAATACTTTTTTTACACATGTACTCTCTCCCTCTCTATCACTTTTTGTCTCTCTACTTCTTTCTGTTCTTAGAAACTCCTACATCCCTAAGTATGTAAAGTAATAGTTATACAGCAGTAGGAAGCTCGGTGCCGTTTTTCCGGGAAGGAGTCAAGTTTCCTAAAGAAATGGTACAGACTCACCTAATTATCTGGCTAAAAAAATCAGCGAGAATATTTTAACACCCTTACAGCCTGCCGAAGGAACCAATCATAGACTGGAAAGTGATGTGACTTTTCCTTTGTATCCATGTTGGCATGTACAAGCCTGTCTCCTGCCCCATGACTGCTTCTTCATAACAAGCTTCTGAAAATAATGTTAGAAAAAGAACAAATCTGAATTTCCAATCAGCCGAAAGATATGATTTGGCATCTCCTGCATCCCACCACCCCCATTTTTGTTAACTCTACAGCTACTGCTTGTCTCAGGCTGATTAAATTCAGTCTGGTGTAAATGCAGGAATGTGGCTAACTGTTCCAGGTGAACGCTTCATTTGGGTTCTCTTTCGGTGCTTTATCTTAATGATGTCGAAGCCAGTCAAGAGAAAAATGAGTTGAGACCCCCGTACAAAGAAACAAGGGAAGGCGGTGTAGTATGACTACGACTCGGGGACCTTGACGCGTGATGGATGGTGTTCCGAGGAAGCAAATTAGCATGCAGGTTCAATTA
Organism: Neosilurus hyrtlii; assembly: GCA_028564935.1. Lineage (NCBI taxonomy): Eukaryota > Metazoa > Chordata > Actinopteri > Siluriformes > Plotosidae > Neosilurus > Neosilurus hyrtlii. The sequence continues at coordinate 1,421,079 of JAOUQZ010000032.1, forward strand.
TTGAAGCTTAGTGGAAATACTGTGCAAAATTATGTATTATGGTTTGAAAAGATACAAAAAAGGGTAAATGCTTTTTAAAATATTTTGACTGGGATTTGCCTTTATTTGGTGACAGAGTAGTATAAAGGTTAGCATGTCTGTCTCACAGCTAGAATGCCCTTGGTTTGAGTCCGGGGCTCGGCAAGGGCGTTTCTGTGTGGAATTTGCATATTTCTGATCCGGTTTCCTCCAGGTGATCCTGTTTCCTCCCATAGTCCAAAGACTTGCGTATTAGGCTAACTGGGTGTTCCAAATTGCCCCAGGATGTCAGTGTAAATGTGAATGGTCATGTGTGTGTGTTAGCCCTGCGATAGACTGTTGAGCTGCTCAAGGTATAATCCCTCTTTGCCCTGGGTCGGCTGAGGCAGGCTCCGGACTTCCTGGGACCCTAGTAAGAATAAGCAGTTTGGCAAAGGAATAAATGTGCCCTTAGTTGCAATAACTTCTAAAACGTCACCATATCAACAATCAGCATCATTTTACTAATCAGACTCCAGAATGTAAAAGTATTTTGGCAGGCCTGCCATCAGGGAGTCAAAGGGTACAGATGACCCCCCCCCCCCCCCTCAAGGCCCATGGTGACCCATGCAAATTAGTTGTGAGGATGTATGTCCATGAGGAGCCCGATTTGAAATATTTTCTTCCTGCTGGAAGACAGTACATCATACTCAGAGGTTACCTTAGCTCACCAGGCCTGGGGAATAAGATAGCAATGCAGCACACACAGACACTTGCTTTAGTAGTTTCCTTTGGTTCATTTAACCAATTTTAGGGGTTTTTACACAGTCATTAGGGTAGGGCAACACAGAAGGGCTCAGTTTAAAAGAAGTGCGGTTTACACAGGATAGGTCAGTTAGAGTGTGGTCATCAGCGGAAGCGTGGCTAGTGCAGGGTTGTTCTCATTGCTACTTAAGGAATGCAATAAAAGAAAGCAAATAGAGTGTGCCCAATTTCACCTAACACTCCCCCTTCCACAATGCTTAATAGCTGGCCTGCTCTGTGTATTAAACATCGTTAATGCCTCTACATGCAGATCTGCACATTCCTTATGAGAAGCATTGTGTAAATCAGAACAGTTGAAGGTTGAAGGTTTTGTTACATGAACTCTCCTGAGATTTGAGCTTAACGTCTTCTAATCACAGGTTGCAAAACTTAACTGCTGATTCACCACTCCCTCCTGCCAAACACCGAGGGTATCCAAACTAATTAGAGAAATCGTTCACCAGAAATGGCCAGTGCGCCTGAGACTTGAAGAGATTTCAGGGATTCATACTCCCTGCTAGCTCTTAATATAATTGGCAGCATTAGCATTATTAGCTGATGTATTCCTTTCATTTTAAGACCCGCCAAGGGTGACAGTCATTCCCTTAAGCCATGTGAGAACTGTTATTTTCCCCTTTGGTTATTCGAGTCTTGTTAGAAGCACAGCGTGTGATGATGCTCGCTTGTTGGAAGATGTACAACAGCACAGATATTGTTAGCATCCGCAGGCTATTCTCTTCTCTTCTCTCTCCTTTCACATTCTTAATGCTCAGCCTCGAGACCCATGAACAGCTGCTCAATTTTAAATAAAAACCCAACCTAATGCTCCCTCCAGGAATGCCAGCTAACACCTGATAGCTAAAAACAGCTGTCCAGCCTGAAGCTTTCCCATCCTTTTTTATAACCAATGGGAAAAAAAAGAAAGAAAATTGCATGAGATAAATTTATACATATTTGACCTGGTTACAAGCTGCCAAAGTCTTTGGGGGTTTATAATGAGGCTTTTAGCCAAATTGGAATCAGTGAGATGCTTGTGTATGCTAGTATAGTGTCATTAGAAAATACTGGCATGTAGCATTCATCCAAATGTCTATTTTGCTGATATATATATCCACTCAGGGATGTCAGAGTTAATTGAATACACACCAAAGCTAAAGTGGAACAGCTATCATTCTTATACAGCCAATCCCAGTGCCAAACCAGTCTATACCTATACCTTCATGGTGGACAGTGGAGGTCCAAATGTTGAGGCTCTTGCATACTGATCAGAAAGTTATGAGTTCAAGCCCCAGCACCACCAAGCTGCCACTGTTTAATCTCTTGAGCAAGTCGTTACACTTCATAAACTATTTTTCATGGAAAAAATAAAAACAAATTAAAAAATCTTGACACAGGGGGAAACGCCATTGTAAAATGCACTGAGCTATATGCCATGCCTTCAGGTATACAAGCAGATGCTCATCTGATGTATGTAAATGTAATGTAGTATCATGTGACTCACTCGTTGATGTCTGATCTATTAGTTTATTATCTGTATCATATCTGCAAGTATCTGTAACATCCTTGGCTGATCACCTACCCATCATAAGAATTTCAGATTGATCCCTTAAAAACTGTGGACAGGAAGTTTTTTTTTATAAAAACATTAAACCAACAAATAAAATCATGCCGATGAACACATAACCTTCTTGTCTGAGGTATTAATACGGTTCCAGACAGAGCAATTGTTTTTTCAAGGCATTGTAATAATGTCCTCATTATTGTTTGCATCACAGCATGCATTGGTGGTCCTTGTCAAAACCTGAATCACACCACCTGAGTCATAAAAACACACAATCTGATGGCACCTCAATGCCAGAGTTTCTTCGAAGCCTTGTCCCGAGCCTTGAGGCTGCTATCATATATACAGTGTTTTGATCATTTGAAGAAACCCACTGAGTGTTCTTGTCCTTGGTTATTGAGGCAGGTCAGATACTCACATACAGTAGTAATCACAGTTGGGTCTGAAAGTGTCTGAGGGAAGTGTTTTTGGTCCACTATCCAGAAGGATTTTGAGAGAAAGTTACAGTATTTAATTATGACATGGCTTGAGTGCAGGAATTAAGTAAAAAATGTTGTGTTGCTTGGGGGACAGCACAGTGGCGCAAAATCACCCCTAGGTGTGAGTGCGAGTGTGAATTGTTGTGTGAGTGTTGGCACTTCAATGGCCTGGCGAGTTGTTCAGGGTGTAGCCCTATGTCGACTGTGATGGGTGCCAGCCTCCACACAACCATAATTAGCAACAGGCAGCTTGGAAAGTGAATGAATAAATGTGTTGCTTGGACTGCAGCATTATCTATCTATCTATCTATCTATCTATCTATTTATTTATTTTTGCCCTGCAAAATTTGGCCATGTGATCCAACCCAAGCTACGGAGCCAAGGGACAAAGGTGTAGCTCACGGTACTGTATAATCATCTCGTCATTGATCGGAGCAACGCATGCATTCTCTCTCCTTGGTTTATTTCTGTAATTTGGGTTTTGATTGGTTTAACTTTTTTTGGCACTGTATAACATCCATTCAATTGCCAAACCACTTAATCATACTAAGGTCACAAGCCTGTAAATATCTATTGCACCCTGATTTGAACAGAGGAACAAGATAAATATACTTATTATTAGGCAAGCTAGGTTTGATGTTGAAACTCAAATTCTTAAAATGACACATCCAAGTCAGAATACGTTCCTGCCACATTATGAGAACAACAAAAAAACAGGAACCTTCAGATGCCTCGGTTGTCCTCTTGACTTTCAGTCCTACTTCAGAAGAACCACTTGGTGTGCCAGGGTGCATTCATCACTTTAGACTGGAGAGTAAACAAGAGACAGAAGGAGGTGAGAAACATCGGTGTCCTCTGAGACAGTGAGACAGGTCACCACTCACAGGCATCTCAGCATACCACCTCTACCAAACGTACCGCCTTTTCCCGCACTGTAGGGAATAGAGGATGGGAAGCCTTTTTGGCCAGGGAAAAAAAAAACATGAAGGCTTTATTTAGCCGTCCTTATTATGCTAAACAAGGTCCTTTGGGACAAAAAGCATCCAAATCAAAGACACACGAGAGGTGAGATCATGTGTGTCAAGGTTGCTTCACCTGATCAGTTCAGGATCACTAACAACAAGCCTACCGAGACATAAAATCTCTGCTCAGACACAAGGTTGCGGTGGTTATTTTAAGAGCTGTGGTTATCAATCTCAACCGATCGAAGAACGTCATGACAGGGTAGTAGGCAGGGATGATGGTTGGCCCTGAAGCTGGAGAACCTGGATGTTCTAATCATGTCCTTCGTGGCTCAGCTGCAATCAAGGTTCAACTTTTAATTTTCAATTGTCAAGCCTGATACTGCGAAGATTTATTGTGGCAGTGTCTTGAGCCCACACCCTGTTTCTCCCACGCACACACACACAAATAGCTTTTAGAAATTGATTTTCTCCGAGCAATTAGTCATTTTAAGGGCTAAAGTGTTACCCTTTCACAATGCAGCCCTTCCAGGTCAGCACAAGGTATTGATCTTTTCAAATTGGTGCCTTGAATTTGTTCCCCTGTACCATTTTCATTCATTTATCCTAGCAAGCCAGAGATACAGATCCTCTGCTTAACTCTGCAAAGTACATCAAAATTAGCCGGAATCCACACACCAGAGGAGTTCTAATCTCTGAATGCACAGCGCATTGCGTTTATTTCAGCTTGGAGCTGAAGCAGATTAATGAGCAGTATCGGCCCGTTCTGCCAGGACTGCTCAGATTAATGAGGCCAGGCCCGTTCAAGACTCTGCCGAGTGTTTGCTAAAATGCAAGCATTGCTGTTTCGAACCATTTTTAACACTGTCAAAGATCGAGCTGTCTGATCTCTCACTAAGTTGTGCTGCAGGGAAACTAAAACCAGAATGACTTTCAATTTTAGTTTGGTTAAACATCACACTTCTCAGGTTTCCTTCCTGAACTTGGGCGTGGCTAATCTCGAAATAAGATCACACATTGCAAGGCTGAAGTCGCGTATAGTGCTTTTTACAATTGAAATTGTCGCAAAGAAGCATTACATAGTAAAACAAATTTAAAAAAAAGAATGTAAAGATTTAATCATTTTGTCTACAGCCCCTACACATCCCAAATGAACAAGCCCAAGGCGACAGTGGCAAGGAAAACCTCCTTCAGTTTGCAAAAAGCAGAAGGATCAGGAGAATCCGGATCATCAGAAGTAGCATGTGTATCTCAGCAAAAACATAGACACACAGAGAGAGAGAAAGAGAGAGAAAGAGAAAAAAGAATGGAGCCTATTTCGGCGGACACTGAGTGTACACCGCGAATTCCCCGACCGTCCATCGCAGTTTTGTAATTTGGAACAGACAATTAGCCTAATGTGCATGTCTTTAAATTGTGGGAGGTGATTTTAATTGTTTGAATAGTTAATTATGCTTATCTAAACTCGGATGTTTCAAGTGAAAAGCAGAACAAAAATGTTAATGTTCTCAAGTGCAATCTGGTCAAAACCCCTGAGCTTTGTCATAAACTCGATGCTTCACACAGGTTTATAACTTGGAGTCATTTCTTATAAAAAAAAATAAAAAAAGACAAGACAGAAAAAAGAAAGAGATTGGATTGTCATCGTTTTGATGAGTTGGGTCAGAAACTGTAATTCGGGTCAAATGAAGCTGTCAGAAAACGTTCTTAAGATGGAGAATTGTGTCGCTGTGTAAGGCTCTTCATCTCAACTAATCTGCCTTGAAGCTGTGAAGGAAGCACTCGAGCACAAGCTCATTACCGAAATTCGAAAGCACGCCGGCACTTGTTTAAGGAGCGTACACTAAAGCAAAACAGAGCGTGTAAAAAAAACGACACAGGTTAGACGCACTGTTGAGATGCTTTAACACAAACCTTGATGTCCTTTCTTTTGAAGCTACGATGGGATTTTTTTTTTGGGGGGGGGGTGAAAAACTAAGTGGCTAGATGAAAGGAGGCAGAAGAGCCATATTGATCCAGCACCTCTTTCTTTGGGCACAGTGTAGCAGGATCTCCCGCCAGGAAAAACAAATCACATCGGAGGAGTGATGGATGTGGCGCTCCAGGATGTGCCAGCTTCGCCATCTGGACAGCCGACACTGTATCTCAGCCCTGTGCATGGCAAATTAAATTTACATCCAGTGCAGCCTCTTCTTCTGGCATGAACACACACACTCACACACACACACACACACACACACACACACACACACACACACACACACACACACACACACAC
>JAOUQZ010000032.1:1427259-1440294 GCA_028564935.1 Neosilurus hyrtlii
CACACACACACACACACACACACACACACACACACACACACACACACACACACACACACACACACACACACTCTAGCAAAATTAACACCGTAATAAGTCTTCCAGAAATCACTTTGGGTTTTTTTGTTGTTGTTGTTGTTGTTGTTTTTCTTTTGTTTTTGTTTTTTATGAACAGGGATTGGTAAAAATAATTATAATAATAATTAATAAATAAATATCACAGTGGGTGGCAGGATGGTGCATGACTACCTCACTGTGAGAAGGTGCTGGGTTTGCTTCCCGAGCTTGGCAAGGGCGTGTCTGTGTAGAGTTTACACATTCTCCCTGTGCTTGCGTGGCTTTCTCTGTGTGTGTGTGTGTGTGGGCAGTTCAGGGCATACCTCGCCTTCACCCAGAGTCGGCTGAGATAGATTCCAGCCTTCCCTCAACCCTATGAATGAATAAATAACACAGTACAGTGAGTTTTATTGTGTAATGTAGAACCCTGTTGTTGATGCATTTTCATGCATTTTCTCCATTTTCACATATTTGGGTATTCATCTCATGCCTGCTTCTGATTTATTTCATATCAACAAAACTATGACAGCAAAAGTGACTAGCACTGTTTACGTTTTTCAAATAAAATTACTTTCTTTTTTCCTTTTGGGGAAAATCTTTAAGGTTCTTTGTGGAAACCTACACTTCATCCCTCCTAAGTGCTTTACTAACAAAGGGATTCCAAAAAGCGTGCTTCACTTTCATTAGTCAATAATTTTTCCTCTCGTTTCCCTAAGAATACATGTACAGCCCAAAAGAGAATCTTAAGGCTTGCCTCTCTGAGGAATAAACAAAAATGTGCCCATGTAAAACCTTAAACCAAACCATTTCCTATAAAATAGCAAAGAACACGCAAACTGCCTACAGAAACATCCTCATCAAGCCAGGGACTCAAACCCAGGGCCTCCTTGCTGCAAGGCGGATATGCTAACTACTATGTTACCGTGTTGCCCTTGAAGAAACATCCAAATCTAAATAATTCTTCAACCAATTCCTTTGGAAAATCATAAAAAAGGTTCTGTCTGAACCGAAGAGATGTGGTTTCAAATGTTGTCTTATTTTTAAAACCAAGAACCATTAATTCAGTGTTTAATAGATTCGGTTTAACACCCGAAGGACCCTATATTCAAGTGTGTAAAACTTTTAAGAATCTTTTGGCTTTGCTTTCCTAAGAGAGCCTTGACACAGAGGCTCTACAGCCATCTTTTATAGCATAGTGTTTACTTTTCAGTGACGTTTCCAAATTAAAAGTAAAAACCCTTGAACTATGGACAGAACCCATTTTTTCCTATTTACTCCTTAAGGATTTGTTTTTGTTAACTAGATAACCATTCAAAGAGTGCAAGGTACCCCCTGCCAAGCACAAATGGATTATAGTGACAAGTACACTGATTAACCTGAATGCAAGGATTTTGTTTGTTTTTTTGTTTGTTTGCTTTAATAGCTTGGCACTGTTATAATAAAAAGTCTCCCACTAGTGAGAATTTGATGAACATTCATTCACACATTATTTGCACTTATTAACTTACTGACCTATTGTACTTATTAACTTATTTGACTTTTTAAAAAATATGATGTCAAGCACGGATCACCTTAAAAATGTTGCTTGTACCAAACCCTACTCTAGAAAAAAAAGGATAAATCTGTACATAACGTTTTCAGTTCTGTACACTAACCAATGAACAAACAGATAAACTAACAAACCAACACAGGTGAAAACATCCTCCTGGCAGAGGTGAAAAAACAGATTGGTTCTGTAATTTAACTTTTCAGACATTTTCTGCAAGCCAAGAACCAAATTATCCAATGAGCAATTAAAGAACCAAGTATCAGGAGTGTATGCAGCTGGATGTTTGTAACTTAGTACTACGAAATATTTGGTCTCTTTTCTAAATACCTAGGACCAGGTATTTAGTTGTATGAAATGTTTAATATTTGGTACATTCATAGAAAAAAATGTGGGTAGTGGTTAGGATGCTGGGCTCATGATTGAGAGGTTGTGGGTTCGAATCACTTTTAGACCCTCACCGTGCTAAGACTTCTGGGTAGGTTCAGGTGTAAAAACCCAACAGACTTACCTTACCATAGGGGGGAAAAGGCATTCTTAAAGGGTTTATTAGAGAAATAAGGGTTCTTTAGTGCTCTTTTCAAAAATACTTTATTGTAGAAACTTTTACAAATGCAACCCACTACCAGCCCTCAAAGAAATCAGAATTATTTCTAAGTATCTAAGCATTACATGTGTTTAGTTCCTGTCCCATCTTCTGCCTTCATCCTCTTCATTTCAAGAACTGCAAGATTTCCAGGGAAAGGCTCAAAGGTCCACTAAAATAAACTTCCTGTCCCTGGGTGGTGCCACCTTCAGATCCTTACCTTTCAGACGTTCCTTTCACCTCCATCAAGGACTCCAAATTTAGGTTATGGTTCGGCATGATGAGGCCTGAATAAAACCACTATTCTTAAAAGAACACCGACCTCACCAGTCCCCAAAGCATTCTGGGTAGTTACAGCACTCCACATTCAATGCTAATTGAATGATGCTGATTTTGCCGGGTCACTGAATCGGATTTGCGGCAGCTTTGACTTTGCATGACAGGATGTTGGTCGACACTGATAAAGTCAATATTGTTAGTGATATGGATGCTTTGTTCTGTCGTCTTTCTGCAGATTACGTTACAGGACCTCCTGCAGAAAACAATTACAGACGATTAAACAGATCTTTCATCTCTTGGAGGAAAAACTGAAATGATTATTTTACTTGTATTACAGCACTCTAACATTTTTTTTCTGATCTTATAATCAGCTGTACTGGATTCTGACAAAATATCAGAAATTTCTAACAGAAAACTTAAACTATGTATTTATTTATTCATTAGGAGTACCGACTGGTTTATAATCAACACCAAGTTCTGAAATATTCTATACCTCGTACAGCACTATGCTACTAGGTGTTTGAAGCAATACATTACCATTCATCTTTCCAGGACTCATTCATTCATTCATTCTCTGAACCACTTTATCCTATATTTAAATCGTTGGGAGTCTGATGCCAATCTCAACTGAAGAACACCCTGAACAGCTTGATGGTCCATCACAGGGCACACAACCATTCACAATCTCAATCATCAAACTTACGGGCGATCTGGAACTAATGTGCATGTCTTTGGAATGTGAAAGAAAACCAGAGTACATCAAGGAAACACACACATGCACAAGGAGAACATGCAAACTCCACACAGAAACACGCTCACTGATCCCAGGACCCAAACCCATGCCGCCAAACATAAGCAAATTCCAGTCAAAATACTTTTAAAACCGTGACAGTAGGGAAGCAGTGGAAAAAATGTGGGTGTGTCCCAAGTAATAAGATCTCTGTATGAATGATTGGTGTTTTTGGAGGACCAAAGTACATGCATCATCAAATCTTTCTTTTTTCTCTTCCCCCAGACAACGGATGACCTGTTGGTGGCGTCTGCTGAGTGTCCAAGCGACGATGAGGATATCGACCCGTGTGAGCCGAGCTCAGGTGGGTTAGGTTAGTCATCTCTTTTATTATTCCTTCCCTCCGGCCATATCTGTTTCTCCCCGTCTCTCTCCGGAGCATCTGGACGACAATGCTATCATAATTCATTTGATTGTGAAAGGTCTATTAACATTAATGTCAGGACAGAAATATATTTATAACCCCGTCATAACAATTTTATCTCATGGTCAATTTTTTATATAAAATCGTTTATGATAACTTTCTTTATTATGCTGTCCATGGTAACTAAATATGAACATCAAGTTTTAATAAATCTTCATATCAGTTGTTATGAAGATTTATAAAAAGTGCTTGCGTAGGTCTTATGTCACTCTATGAATGTAAGTGTTATCCATGCTAAGGTGCTAAAATACACTTCACACAATGTGACCTTGCAGTTTTATGCCATGAGCAACATTAGCTTCCAGAATAATTCCTCCCTTATGATTCGTTAAAGGCTTCGTGGCATCTGCTACATTTGCTCTGATGCTTTATGCATGCGCACGACAAGTCATCGGGTGTAAATGAAGACAGAAGTCATCAGGACAGAGTGAAGATGGCACCTTCATGCTTTTCAGCATTCGGCTTGACGTCTGTGATGTGCAATGTGTCCCCATTCTCATTAATTACGCAGGATGGCGGTCTTGAGATTTGGAATTGTGTTGTCTAACGTTCTCTTCGGTTTACGTGCGCTGATTACACATGACATGCTCCTGGTGTGCTAAACTATGATTCTGTCCTCTGAGAAAAACAAACACTGGGGTTCTGGAGCACAATATCGTAATTAACACTCTGGGGTCTGACTCCGTTGAACTTCGTTGGCTGAGTGCACAGCATGAGTTTCAGCAACTTGAACACATTTTAGACATTCCCAAGTCGTTCATTGTTTTATAGCTGAAATGATGTGGAAGTAGTAAAAAGTTGAGTTTCATATGTTATCTTTTCCCCTGGCATTGTTGTATGAATGTACACTGTTACAAAAACAGGTTATGTTTTGCCTGCATTACAGCCTACAAAAAAGTAGAACCCAAAGGACATTGGATGATCCAATGAACCTTTTGTGATTGTGGCACAGACAGGACACTTAAACAGTTAGCTTTTTTTAACATATCCAGAAGCGCCACCTTGACTAATGTCTACATCCATATATGCCCCACAATTCCCAAAGTATAGAGCAGCTGTAGAGTATTAACTGTTAGTGATTGGTAGATTGTTGAAGTAGTCTTGTTGATTGGTAGATTGGTAGTGCAGTCATGGAAATTGGTAGACTGATGGTGTTGGTGATTGGTAGACTTGTAGAGTAGTAATTGATAGCACTTAGTAAAGTGGTGATTGGTAGTGATTGGTGGAGTGGTCACTGTGATTGGTAGAGTAGTAGTGAATGGTAGTGATTTGTTGATTGGAAGCGTAATTGGTAGTGATTGGTAAATTATTGAAGTAGTCTTGGTGATTGATAGATTGTTAGTATTTTCATGGAGGTTGGTGGACTGGTTGTGTCGGTGATTGGTAGGTTTGTAGAGTAGTAATTGGTAGTGATTAGTAAAGTGGTGATTGGTATTGATTGGTATAATAGCCTCTGTTATTGGTATATTGGAAGAGCAGTGATTGGTTGATTGGAAGAGTAGTGATTGCTTCATTGGAAGTCTCTGTGATTGGTTGATTGGAAGAGCAGTGATTGCTAGTCTCTGTAATTGGTAGATTGGTGGAGTTGTGATTGGTAGAGTAGTCTCAGTGACTGGTTGATTGGAAGAGCAGTGATTGGTAGATTGTTAGGGTAGTGACTAGTAATGATTGGTCAATGATCATCAATAAAATCATCAAAGTTCATCTTGTTAGCAAACTTTAATACAATTTCAGGTCTTCATTTTGGGTCATTTTTATTCAAACCCTTTTGGGAATTAGTATTTGTAGGCTTTTCTTTGGTTAAAATTTCAGATCTACACACCAAGAACATTGGATAGTCTTATAGTTAAGGCATTTAAAAGAAGGAATCTTTTTTTGTTTCTGAGAAAATATTCTTGTTTGTTGGACCTACAGTTTTGAGAGTTGTGGATGTCATGCTGCAAACATCCTTCATAAATTTATGCATAAGGAAACAGGCCTGATGAGGCAAAAAAGTTTATTGGCCATTTTGACATATAAAATACATTGTTGTTATGTTTGTGTTAAGAGTAATAGCATTGGAAATGAATGTATTGTACCATCAGCTCCTGTGGATGATAGTGAAGAATGTAGGCATTCGTGACCACAGGATCCTCTACTCTTTTTAATGGTGTGTTGTGTAATACTGGATCAGATGGTCAGACAGGTTCACAGCTCAAGTTTGTTGTAATTGCTGACAGGCTGAGCTCAGAAAAGCTCTGAATTAAACCTGCTTCATTTCTACCATCTTGTTTGTGTGTGGAGTAAAGCTAGACGCAAGTTCCTGTCTAATCTTGGGATTGCAGTTAAAGACAAAAGTGGGATAAATAATCAAACCCAATGTCTTCTACACTCTCTATTGATCTGAGCAATAAAGCCAGCAATAAATATTTGTCTGTCCAGAAGTAATCCAAGAACTACAACTTTTGGCTTGTGAGGTGAAACGTTAAGGTGATGGAGCACATCCAGAAGACAATCTGAGGTCTGCTTTGCAAAGAAAATCGTGTATTATAGTGTTTCTCTTCGATACAGCTAATGACAAGTGCCACAGTTAGTATCTCGAGCAAGGTCGAACGAGGACGATCTGGGAGGTTTAGACACCAATTTTTGTCCCTCTGAGAGTTGAGAATCACTTGCAGAAGCCTTGCAGGAAAAGGGAAAAAAACACCAGGGTGACTTGACACCAGAATCATGTTCAGGCTCATGGTGAGAGTGGGGTGATGGGGGAGACTAACAGCGTGTACTGATCAATATCTGGATTCAGCTTTACCTGGTCAATATCACACCCTCGTGTAAAGGAGTAGATGAACTGCTGCCGAGAACGGGAAGGTGTCTAAAGTTTCCACGCAGCTCGGAATTCGATTCTCAACTTTTTATATTAAAGTTACCTTGATGTACCCTGAATTGGTCCAAATTCCGCCATGATCTGGATCCAGGAAGAGTAGTTGGTAGAATTGTGTTTGTACAGCTAAGTGTTTCTTGTGTTCCAGAACAAAAATGCACAAAGAAATTGGCAAGTGATGGCTGACTTCCAATTCCACACCCATTATGCATTGGGTTGCTTTCATGGTTTGTGTTGCAATAAATGTTTTTTCCATGACATGGTTGCAAGTCACCTCCAGAACGTGTTCTCTAGATAAACATACATTTACACTCACATTCACACCTAGGGGCCATCTGAATTATCCAATTAGTCTAATGTGCATGTCTTTGGACTGTGGAAGGAAACCAGAGCACTCAGGGGAAACCTACCACACACACATGGGTAAAACATGTAAACTCCACATAGAAATGCCCTCTCTGGCCATGGGGGTTTCCTGTGAAGCGAGAGAGCTAAGTGGGTGATTACACTAGAGGGGTGATAGAAAAATGATTGATGCGAACTGATTTTTTTTTTAATTAATTTTTTTTTTTAGCCAAATTTTGAAATTCGCGTCGAGATGTTTTGTGAATCGACATCAAGCGAATATTTTGTGGCTTAAATACCTATATAGTGCAAAAGCCGCGTGACAATTTTTGTGACTGATTTGCAAGTAATTCAAAAAAGAATTATTTTGCAGATGATTGGCAAAAAAAAAAAAAAAATGAATCTCCTGACGCATTTTGTTCAAAATTTGTCGCATTTTGTTCTTTTTTCTCCAAATATTAGCTTTTTATTCGCACATCATTAGCAAGAACAAAATGCAAATAAAATACGAATGATGACGAAATATATGGAATATCGTGGATGCCAGTAAGTCTCAAACATTCCTTGCGAATGTAAAACGAATAATTTGCAAACAAAACAACAACTTTGCAACCTTGTTGCACAATTTTTTCAAGAGTTCATGAACCAGGTGACCAAAATGCGATGCTATGAATGTTACACAACAATTTTTGAGAACGAAAAGCGACATCCGTAAATTGCCATTCGCATCAGTTGCTTTTCTATCGCACCTCTAGAGTGATCACCTTTCTGTTTTCATGTTCTCACCTTTCATTCTTGTTTTGGTTGCCAGTTCCCAATAAAATCCTCGTAAAGTAATTGCATCCATTGTCCTTATACAACCTGTGCCACAAGGTTTGCCGGTAACTGTAGAATAATTCAGATGTGGGTACAAATGTTGGACATTTTTTGTTTTTGTTTTTATACTACAATATGTTTGAAATAATTTTGTTAGTTGTCCGCCAATTACAGTATAAAGAAAAACGCTCCAAAAGTACAAACTCCACTGTTTGATTCTCTATGTGTTTGGGGTTTTCTTTACAATCTCCATAGCAGCGCTTTTAACTGTACAGTTGCAGAATCCAATAACGAGTCAGTGTTCTCACTTTCACGTTTCTCTATAACATAATTTGTTGACAAACGCCAGGTTTCGCTCGATTCGGATTCGTTTGATCTTCCTTCATCCTGCAACCTTCATATCTACATAATGCCATAAAAGTGTAAATCTTTTTTCTTTGATGAATAAATGCATCATTATTTTGTTCTACATTATCTGTCCACCTTTAAATCAAGCTTTCTAAAATAAAAGAAAGAAAGAAATAAAAGAAAGAAAAGCAGCTGTATTCATGTCTGTTTAGACCATTATCTGTTCATTGGGAATAATGGATTTGTATTCGGTTACACCCCTAGCACACATAAAGGGACGGTATGATGTCATCGAGGTCTGTTCGCTCCTCAAGGTCAGTCCAACAGGCTGTAGATCATAGACAAACCCCATCCCAGCCCACCCTACTTCCCCCTTACCCCTACCACCATCAGCAGCACCACCTACCTCCTGTCCCCAGTGGCAGCGCTATCAGCGATCGAGTAAGATCAATCCATGGTTGTATTTATCGTCACGCCCTATTTCTTTTCCAGCTTGGAAAAAAAAAGCACAGGCTTGGGTGGTGCAGAGCAGGGGGTCGGAGCTAATCTTCCAGCAGGCACTAGATTAGATCGCAGTGCAGCAAATGCAAGCTCTTACACACAAGAAACCCGCAACCCGCTGGATCTCTGCCTTAGGAACACATTGAAGGACAGGAACAAAGCGATAGATAAGCTGAGTTTTAAATCTGCCGAATGACAAGTGTTGAAATATACAGCGGCGTGTCAAACCTGACAACTGTAAAGACAAATGAGCTGCGCTTCTACAAGCACCAAGCAGCGTGAAGGCAAAATAAGACTCACTAACTACGAGCTTCTGCTCAATATTTCTGCTCTACCTAACAAAGGTGGGGTTATTCCTTTATTTTCTTTATTTTCTTCCCGTAACGTTTTCTTGTGTGGTGAGTTTTAAGCACTGAGCATTAATGAGAAGCATAAATATTTTATCTGAGACTGCACAAGATGAGAGCGCGGGCTCAGAGTTAGGGCTCGGCGAGAGGAAGAAAAGATTAGTGCGCTGTGTAGGCTTGTACTCTCAATTCCCTGGCACTGAATAAATATCTTCAACATCCACCTCCACAAGCCAGCATGTTTTCTTCTTTTTCGCTTTTACCTTTTTTTCCCTATTTTCCTTCTGTTTATACTGTAGACTGAAATGGATTATCGCACAGTCGGAAAAGGTGTTGATTAATTTTCTCAACACTCGGGCAGCAGTGCTCGATGGGTTTTGTGGTAAAAGCTCGTTCAGAGGGACTTGTATGGCGGACGCTCCATAATAAATGAATTTAAAAACATGTATAATTCAGTGTTTTGAACAGAATTAAGTTCTATTTGTGGCTCTAGCAAGCTCTATCCATGATAGGATAGCTGTCCGACGAAACTCACCTATCGTGCAAGAGAAAATGCTAACATGGAGTTTTGAACGTGATCAAAGCTTTTCCGTCTTATCGGTAATTCTCAACACTGACTTCATACGCTATGTTACAAAAGCCATACACATTTTTCTACGCTTTTTTTGCTCATGTGGTGCACTAAGGGATTTCGCACATGTCGCAAAGGTGGCATTATTTGATTCTCGTTTACAAGAAAAAGTGTATTACCTATATTTTTTCGTCATTTTGTTCACCCTAATAACGCGTGAATAAAAAGCGGATGGTTTGAGAACAAAAAGTGAATAAAACGTAACTGATTTACGACGGGAAATTTGTTTTTTCACCAAACATGCGCAAACCAAACACAAATTACTCACAAACCAGTCACAAAACTCTTGAATTTTCTGAGATATACAATTTTTGTTTGCATGTGAAGTCGAAAAAATTCAATTCGCATCAGTCGCTTTACTACAGTAATCTCTAGTGTGATTACCCCAAACTCAGAATCGTACAGGTTTTCTTAAGGTAATCCTCTGACTGCTCTACGTTCAACCCACACGACTTCCTTATATACCCACGTCTATCATAGACATTTTTATGACAGTGTTACTTTGAGTCAAGTGGTACTCATATGTCAAACGAGTATCACAGGAATATCGTATGTTTTTTTTTTTTATTATTATTATTTTTTTTTTAATACAAAATTGTATCTCTTCTGTGTCAACTTAAAGACCTGACCGGTCTTTACCGGTCTTTACCCAAACCTATGTCAGTTCCTTTCATCAGAGCTACATTAAATTCGAACAACAACAAAAATCATCTACTCTACTAAGATCCTAGTTTGCGTGTACTAATTTGCGTGCGCAATCTAGAATTTTGCATGTGGGGTGGAACCACGGATTGCGGGTGATTGCGTAAATCACGACAAGTGCAAACCCTGTTGGGGACACGGCCATTTAAATGAGGATTCTGCATGTTTCATGTTTTGCACCATGGTGAGTTTGGAGCACAAAATGAAATTCGACCTTACAAAATTCAAGGTGTTGGTAGATGTAGGCAATAAACACTTAAATGAGCTACAGCAAAGAAATCTGACGATAACACAAAGGAATGCTGTATGGGAGAAAATCTGAAATCTGAAAAAGTAAATGCTGTTGGTAAACCGATGCGAACAGTGGATGGGGAGTGAAAAGAAGACATCAAGCCATCAGAAAAAGAAAAAGGACAAATTACAGTATAATAAAACGTCAGCAGATACAAGTAACACTTTTCTGAGAAGATATTTATTTAACAAATGAAGAATGAATGCACTTCCTGTGGCAATATTTTGCAGTCTTTCAAATCAAATCCCCAGCAAAAAACTTATTTATAACTTCATCAGAAGTTCAGCCACCTCCCTCAAATTTCCCCAAAGCAGCCGCCACCCCTGCAGAGCCTCGAAAGGGTCCAGAGGACATTGATCTGGAGTTGCAGCCCTTCAGACAATTGCACGGGAGATGCGCGTAGCATCATCCTTGGCACGAACGGTCAGGCGAGACAGTCTAATATTTTATGACTGAAGCAATGTATTAAATGATTTTGCGGGACTTAACCTAATGCGACGTAATGAGACTGAACATTTCGTTTAATTATATGTTTCTATTAATTTACAAACTGATTTCAATTTCATTTCATTTTATCCTACCAGCACATGCACAATTGCGTATAAACGCCCCATGTTGTATATTCATTGCGGAAAACGTACTAACTGGATGCAGACGTGTTATTTTTCACCTTTGCAAGACACAATCCTTAGTGTGCATTGTTAGTACGTTAGTTTGTACATTTTTTTGTGTGAGTTTGCACATATTTTTATACACATAAACCTTTAGTAGGTCCGGCCCATTGTGTGTTAAATGGGTTTTAACAAGCAGCTACATACACAATGCTAATTTTGGCAACCTAGATGTATTCTAATATCAGACTATTAGCTAGCTGTCTTGATTAGCTTGGCTATTAATATCTTCGTTTTCTGAGATGCTTAAATGGTTTAAGTACAATTATAAATTATAATGTTTAAGTACAATTATAATCAAATATATGGGGCGGCACCGTGGCGCGGTGGCCGACTCACAGCAAGAAGGTCCTGGGTTTGATTCCTGGGCTTGGGCCATTTCTGTGTGGAGTTTGCATGTTCTCCGCATGCTTGTGTGCGTTTCCTCTGGGCACTCCTGTTTTCTCCCAAAGTCCAAAAAAATGCACAGTAGGTTGACTGGCTGTTCCAAATCAGCCCTATGTATGAGAGTGAGTGTGAAAGGTTGTGTGTGTGTTGGCCCTGTAAGTAAAATGCATGATAAGAACTTCATTTTCATTCATTCATTTGCTTAACTGATTAAACTTAGTAGGTTTGCAGGGAGGCTGGAGTCAATCTGACTCTGGGCAAAGGCAGGGTACCATATGAGTCCATCACACACAACCATGCACACTCACTCTCACACCTAGGGGCAACCAATTAGCCTACTGTGCATGTCTTAGGACTGTGGGAGGAAACCTGAGGAAACACACAAGCTAGGTTCTTCACAGAAACTCACTCTCCAAGCCTGGGACTCAAACCCAGCACCTTGTTGCTGTGAGGCGGACGTGTTAACCACTACGCCACAATGCCGCCCTTAAGATGTTCTTATGATGCTGAAATGATTCTGAATCCCTTTGTTCTTGGTGTCATCCTTGGTCCTTGGTTCTGGAATTGTCCAGCACTACTTATTTTACATGAAAAAGAGAACAAAACGCTCCAAGAGCATCACATGGATGTTTGGTTCTCTCTCCTTTTATTTAATGCCTTCCCCCTGTTTGCCAAGCACCTGAATTTCTCCTCAGCTGTCACGCAGAACAAACAGAATGTACGCTGCCGGTTCACTCCGGTCTGAACTAACACGAGACGAGCGCTGAACCGTGAAATTCACATTTTGGACTGAGTCGATGACAAGAATGGAATAACGGTAATAAAAACACAGCCAGTGTTCTCAATTTCTTCAAACAGTGTTCACCAAGAACGTAAGCACATGACACTGAATATCATATGCTGGAACATTAGTGACTCATGAGAATGATGGCGTGGGAAAGTGGGTGTGGTCAGAAGACGTTTGATTTCATAAATAAAACAGTAGCAGTGAGTGAGGATAGTGAAGCTGCATCTCAGGTTTGTAGTAATGTCCTGATACGCTAGCGTTTCTATAGAAAACGTTCAATCACAGGAAATCGTACAGCAGACCATCTACGTCATTGAGGACTATTTATTGATGATTTTTCGAAAATAATACTTCTATAAGTATACATTACTTTAACGTTTATAAAAGGAGTCTCCAGTATCAGGGCTTTGTAACAGACAAGATTTTGAGATGCTACTTTCAAATTTTCTGACAACGAAGGTCAAATGACAGAGCAGGGCCAACACAGACACTTTTCAAAAATAATTTGAAGGAATTTGGAGTACCCAGAGGAAAGCCACTCAAACACAGGGAGAGCATGCAATGTCATGTCATGTCATTTTGTAAACCACTTAATCCTAATTAGGGTCGCGGGGAGGCTGGCACCCATCTCAGCCAACTCCGGGCGAGGGCAGAGTACACCCTGGA
>JAOUQZ010000032.1:1443729-1462217 GCA_028564935.1 Neosilurus hyrtlii
GCCCTCGCCCAGAGTTGGCTGAGATGGGCGCCAGCCTCCCCGCGACCCTAATTAGGATTAAGCCGTTCAGAAAATGAATGAATCAATTAATAATAAAATATTACATTTTAGAATATGTAGTCTTTAATTGTCTTATTTATTTATTTGTTTGTTTCTTTCTTTCTTTTTTTTTTCTTTCTTTATTTCTTTATTTGAATATAGATTGCTATTCTTCTCTGAAACACTTTCTTCAGAGTTTCTCCCGTACAGTATATCACCTCTAAACACTCACAGTGATGAGAGATCTTGTAGCTTAGCAGGAATCCTGCATCAGCTGAATGAAGTAAAGTAATTGTGATGGACTGCAGTATAATTCCTTCCAGAGATTGGTCAGTTATGCAGGAGCTGGGCCATTATGGGTTTTTGAAGGTCAAAAACAAGATTTTATAGTCAATATGAAACTTAATAGAAAGCCGATGTAAATTGAATAAGACCAAAATAATAGGCACCGACTTCCTTTTCCTGAAAAACAATCTGCCTCCTGTGTTCCGACGTATACAGAAGCATATAGAAACAGGGCAGATTGCAGATTTTTCTCTGGATCTCAAATAATAATAATAATAATAATAATGATAATAATAAAAATAAAAATAAAAATAAAAATAAAAATAAAAATAAAAATAAAAATAATAATTAGTGCATTTAGAAGTTATAAGGAAAGATTATCAACTATTGGGCAGCACGGTCCTGTAGTGGTTAACACATTCGCCTCACCGCAAGAAGGTCTTGGGTTCTCCCTGTGCTTTTGTGGGTTTCCTCCAGGTACGTCAGTTTCCTCGCACAGTCCAAAGACATGAACATTAGACTATCTGGCTGTTTCTAATTGCCCCTCAAGTGTGAGGATGAGTGGTTGTGTGTTGGCCTGCTGGCGAGGTGTTCAGGGTGCACCCCGCCTTCGCCACCATCAGGATAAGATCTCTTCCTGTTTTTTTAATGACACGGCGACTTGTGCTGTTGGTTGTCTTGGTTGAACTGGCTGAATATTTTTCTTCTGATTTAATGGGATGTTATCTGGCTCAAGTCAGATGTAGGTCAATATAAAAGCACACCCTACTGGGGGTTGTTTATATAGGCTCAGGTAATAGGATATGTGCTCCATTTGCCTTAATAGGTCGCGTCGGACAGTTGGTCTGGGCAGTTCATAACATAACAGCATTCAATTTGGAATGCTGCTGGGGAATAAGAGGGATCTGTAAAAACAGGATAAATCCCAAATGGACCCTTCCTTTCTCTAGTACTGTGCTTAATGCTTTCAATAAGCAATACATTACGTTTAGATCGTTACATTCCCTCCTTCCTCTGCAGTATAGACAGCAACACTATACACCATTGCTTCTTTCAGGGCAGACTTAAAGTGAGACCCAGAGGCCCTATTGCAGGCGGAAAAAGGAATCACATTTGTTGTTTCTGACAGCCTTGTGTTGCCGTGAATTGGGCAATGTACACATTACCATCTAGAAACTATGAGAAATGTGTTGACGTTCCCAACATTGTCCTCATTCTTGCTCTCATCAATCCTGCTAACTAAAAGGTCTGTTTATGTGTGGCGGTCATCACGGCACAAGCAGACCTGATCAGCCCATTACCCGTACAGCATATGGCGAATGCTATGACCTCTTTCCACTCCCTCTCTCCCTATGATCTTTTTGTAAATAAATCCCTTTGTGAATAGTAAATGAGGAAAAATTGTTTACCGTGTATTCGAATCTCTCCTGGTTTTGTTCCCAAACTGGATAAAAGACTCTTTCTCTCTCTCTCTCTCTCTCTCTCTCTTTCTCTCTTTTTCTGTTCTTCACTGTGTGATGGCTGGAAAGACAATGGACTGGGGGCTTAGGGATGCTGGCGAGAGTTCGGGCCCAGAGAAGCTTGTTAGACATTTTACGCAAATCAGCTGAGCGGTTCAGTTCTCAGCTCTAATCTGTATCCGAATCACGTCTCCGGATCGTCTCGGGGTTTCTCAGAGGCACCAAAGGATCCTTCTGTGCACATTCATCTAAGTGCTTTTAAAGAGGACTATTCATTTATTCATTGATCTTCAGGAACCACTTTATCCTGATCAGGATCATGGTCCGAACCCTGTCCCAGGA
Organism: Neosilurus hyrtlii; assembly: GCA_028564935.1. Lineage (NCBI taxonomy): Eukaryota > Metazoa > Chordata > Actinopteri > Siluriformes > Plotosidae > Neosilurus > Neosilurus hyrtlii. The sequence goes on from JAOUQZ010000032.1 coordinate 1,445,856, forward strand.
GTTCCGGGTGCTGGACAGGCGTACACGATTGATAGGAAGATATTCCTCTGATGATGATTCACACCTAGAGGCAGTTTTATCCTAAACACTTACTTTCATGGTTTGCAAGCTGGGATGAAAACCAGTGAGCCTTGAAGAAACCCATAGGGAGTGAATGCAACATCATTCATCCATGCATTCATCTGAGTAGCCGCTTAATCCTGCTAGGGTCGCAGTAAGGCTGGAGCCTATCTCAGCTGGCTCCGGACAACAGTGGGGTACAGCCCGAGCAGCTCGCCAGTCCATTGCAGGGCCAACACCCACAACCATTCCCACTCAAACTTATGTGCATGTCTTTGGACTGTGGAAGGAAACCAGAGTACCCGGAGAAAACACATGCAAGAACAGGGAGAACATGCAAACTCAGAATCCATCTCACAATCTAGGGGAATAGCTTAAAATTGTTTAAGTGTTAACGGTTACATTAAGGTCTCCTGCAGCCGGTTAATACGCGGAACGATGGCTGGGAATACCGTGGCCTTTTTGCCAGATTTTGAGGGTACAAATATGAGTTCCAAATAATTGCAAAGGAAGAGGCTGTCACTGCCAATTGAACAGATCTGGCACTTGAACCATAGCCAAACTTTCCAGAAATGGAAGTCATACCTTTGCGGTTGTCAAAGTATCTCTTGGTTCACAAGTATTCCGACAGAAGTGTCCAGAACACTTACAGAATAATGCCGGATGACCCTGGAAGGAATGAGCCCAAGTCATCAGAGTGATTCACAAGGGAGTGTCTTAAACCATATCACCAAACAAAGCATCTAGACCAGATGTTCCCCACCCTGGTCCTGAATGACCCCTGTCTTGCACATTTTAGTCTTTTCCTTGCTCAAACACACCGAATCTGACTAATGTGTTACCTAAAAGTATTGTGTAAAGCTCTGTGGGTGGGATGTTCCAGGATGGCAGCACCCTTCTCTGTGAAATCATTACTGAGTGAGTAGGTAAATCAGTAGGATGACGTCACAGAGTTGGTAGGTTGTGTATCATGTTGGCAGGACACTGTGACAAGGTGGCAGAGATATAAGAGACAGATAGTTTGCCCCTCGGAATATCATTGAAAAATGGTCCCATAGTTAAATCACAGAGGATATGGTGTTCTCCTACACCAGGGTGGAGAACCTCTGGTGTAGACCAGCATCTTAAACCTGACCACTTACTCCATTTACTCCTGGAAGAGTTTGGGGACTGAAAAAGGAAATATGACTTTTTCCGTGATCCCCACTCCCCCCGCTGTGCTATCATGGAAAATGGCCGCATTCACTGGTTGTTTGGACTCCATCTAATTTTACCCTTGGGTGCACTTGAGTGGAATTTATAAGGACCTCACATTATTTTATACACTTGTTTCAGGCACTATTTCTTCATAAGTATCGTCAGGTAGTCATGAAGAGCTAATGAAGAGTCGAGTGCATGTGGACGGTGAGACAGACGGAGGAAAGGATGGACCAATCAAAACAACAGTGATTCGGAGTTATGGTGTTCTTCTATACCAATTAAGCCACCAATGTTTGCCAATGACCTTTATTACTGAGATCGTTATCATAGCACTACAAAAAGGTCTGAGAATCAGGTCAGCTCAGTGTACTGACATTTTAATGAAAACATACTACCATTGAATTTTCCCTGTAGGTTTTACAGCAATGTGTTATTTGTTGTCTTGACAACCACTGTTTGTATATTTGTTGTTGTTTTTTCCTTTTTTTTTTTGAATTTACAAACTACAAAAATAAACTGTAACTGTAACTGTGATTTATAAATTCATTCATTTGCCAAACTGCTAAATCCTACCTTAATCCTACTAGAAACACGGGGACGCTGGAGCCTATCTCAGCCTACTAAGTTTAAACAGTTCAGCAAATGAACGAATGAGTGAATGAAAAAGATCTTCTCATGAATTTTACTTCCAAGGCCAATACACACACAACCTTTCCTGTCAGATTAAACCGGAGTACCCAGAGTAAATCCATGCTAGCACAGGCAGTACATGCAAACTCCACCCAGAGACGCCATGCCTGGAAATTAAACCCAGGACCTTCTTGTTGAGAGGCAAACGAGCTAACCACTTTACCACCATGCTGCCCGTGGAGGTATACTAATTTTGCCCAAGCTATACTTTCCAATAGAATTTTTTACGTTTGAAAGGCAATTGGTCATGAAATTATAATTTTTTTTTTTAATGACAATTCAGTTGATGTATTAAGTGAAAAGAATATCTCAAGTTTGTTTGCTAAGACTAGCAAAATAATTTTATGACGGCAGCGGTGGCCCAGTGGTAGGGTGCTGGCTTACTGATCCGTCCATCAAGGGTTCAAACCCCACTGTCACCACATTGTCACTGCTGTCACTCCAGTGCAGCTAACTGGGTTATCAAAGGCCAGCCATGTCTCTCATCATCTGTGATGAGAGGCATGTAAAAGAACCATTGCTGACTTTTGTAAAGAGTAGGTTGCATAGCCGTCAGCATGTTTCTGTCTTGTGATGGCGTGGCAAGCTACCCAGGGTGTACTCTGCTCCCGCCCAGAGTTGGCTGAGATGGACGCCAGCCTCCTTGTGACCCTAGTAAGGATTAGGCGCTTCAGAAAATAATGATGATGTTTGCCTTTAACACAAATCCCTCGTTTTGGAATCTTACTCCATACTGAAAATGGATTGATGTGAATACGTGCAGCTCCGGCTGTGGTGTACCTGCATGTCATCCCAGTGCCGCACCTCCGTCAGCCCGTGTGAGGCTAATCAACAGATCAACACAGACTGCTGGTGTGAAACTTAGCCTGAGCTCAGACTGCCAGCTTTCCATCACCTCAAACAAAAAACCTCACCAGGAAGAAGGGAAACACAGAGAGAAGAGTCGCACTGCAGGAAAACCGACAGCCTAAATCCATCCTGAGAGCCTGGCACAAATAACGCAAATCATTTCTCTTCACTTTTTCTTTCATTCTTTATCCATTTATTTTTGAGAACATTTAGCTGTTTGAGCTTCAAATTCAAATTCGTAGGTCGGAAATTATATCCGTTAAGCTTTTAATAATCCATATACAATTATTATGCAGACATTTACACACATACCCCCCCCCCACACACACACTTCTTTACAAAATAACATTTAACATTTGTTAGAAAGGTGATAATACATATTTTATAATGTATTTTATATAATTTATGTAAATATAAATAATTTCTTATATTTTGGATGAAATATGATGGAGTTATAAGTACATATTATTAAAAAAAATTAAGGAATTAATGAATAAACAAAGATAAGTAGGGCGGTCCTGGGTTTGACAGGGGTGTTTGGCATGTTCTACCTGTGCATGCATGGGTTTCCTCCAGGTACTCTAGTTACCCCAAGGTCTAAGTGTAAATGGTTGTGGGTGTGTTGGCCCTGCAATGCTCTGTTGAGCTGTTAAGCAGGGCTATCCCGCAGTATCGGCTGAGAAAGTCTCCAGCCTCCCAGCAACCCTAGAAGGATTAAGAGGTTTGGTGAGTGAGTGAGTGAGTAATATATATATATATATATATATATATATATATATATATATATATATATATATAGTATTTAATAATATATTTTATTCATGAAATTAAAAACATTTTTCATTCTCGCTTTGTTCCCTTCCTTTATTTTCCCCTTTAGTAAAGGAAGTAAATAAAAGGATGATAATACTAACCTAATCTCACCAACTGCCTTTCACTCTTTCCCTCTTCACTTTCATTTCCACACTTATCTCCTGTCCTGACTGTTTGACCCTAAACAACAAATAACCTCAGTCCTACATCGTCCCCTCTCTGGTCCTGACGTGAAGGGGTGACAGCCCACAGGATCCTTTTTTTTTTTTTGCCTTGAAGGACTGAGTTTGCTTCACACCTGTCCAAAGGGATAACGCTGGCAGTGGCAGAAACCGCTAATCTGTTCCAACGCTCAGTTGCACTACATTCCCCGAGGCATCTTCCCCCTGTCCTTGAGCTTCTGCTAGCATCCCTGGACTAGCGTTACACTTTAACAGGCTTATATTAGACACTGATACACACATACCTGCCTGGAAGTGTGTACAGCATGGAGAAAGTGGTGAAGGACGACTACCGATATCAAAGAACCGTACAAATTTACACGATCCCTTTCTAAAGGACAATGTGGTTGGATATGTCCTTGTGGGTGATGTAGCTGGAGTTTGTTTAATGTCATTTAAACAATGATATTGTTTCGATTATTAATTAAATAAATAAAATACTATTTAAAAACCCTGCCCTAACATTAACTGTAACTGTCAGAAGAATTTATTTGCTAGTTTTAATTTAGCCTTCAGTTGCTAGTTGTAGTTTAGCTTACATTTCCCAGTTTTATCTTATGCTACATTTGCTAGTTCTATCCAAACTTTCATTTTTTCGTTTAGATATTCTATATTTGTTAGTTCCAGCCCCATTTACATTTGCTAGTTGTTGCTTAGGTTACATTTGATCATTCTAGCTTAATATACATTTGCTAGTTCAAGCTTGTTTGAAATAAGCAGGTTTAGGAGTTCCTGAGATAACCCACAGCCATGTCAGACAATCATTGTCCACCAGACAACCAATGATCGGCATGTCATGTCATTTTCTGAACCGCTTAATCCTAATTAGGGTCGCCGAATGATTGGCATATTGTTTTAAAAAATTTTTCAATGTTAAGTAAGTTAAAAAGTCAAAAGTCGCATGTGAACATTAGTCAATCCTAAGATTGAGCTATTTCAGTAAAATGCAGCTTCCGTCTTTTTTGTGTTAGTCCTGATGAGGAAACAAATTAGCTAAGGTTTCTTTACCTCACAACCATTAATGTGCGCTAAATTATTACCTTTGTCAGAGAGATTATGTTTTCGCTGGGAGATCATTTTAAGGAGGGGGATGGAATAGGGTGAAAGGAAGACGGCGTTAAATTTTGGAGATTATTCTGATCCTATTCTGGGTCGGAAATTCTTTAATATTGACAGATAGGAAATATTTCTGGAATTGTTTTATTACAGTTGGCCAGCAGGGAGTGCTGTGTACTTTCTGTAATTTTGGCAGCTTGGCAGAGGTTTGCACTCTCTGAGTGCTTCTAGTTTACCTTTTTAACTTTTGAAAAACAAAATACTGAAAGGCTGTTAAGGGAACTATTAATCACATGCTGTTAATATTTGATCAGTAGATGGTGTTGGCATCCGTCTGTCATAAAAGACAATGAATGACAGTGCCTTCTGTGGCTGTAGAGACCAATTCTTGAGTGGCAGGCCTTGTTACAGTTGCTGCAGGTGAAGACCTTGCTGTGTGCATGCGCTGAACCTTTTCTCCGAGCATCCGATGAAGCAGGCAGACTGTGGTGGGTCAGCTACTTATGGCTGGGGTCTGCCCAGCATGAGGCTGGAGGTAGCTGACCAGTGGGACATCGATGATCCCTCCCACTGTCGGAGACAACCCATAGCGTCTGAGCTTACACCAACACGCTTTTGATTAGTGAATATAAAAGTGACTTTATCAATGTTTCTGACAGACTATACAGTCTGTGACAGTATGTGACTGTATGTCAGTCTAGTGATTTGGTTGCTATGATTTTTTATAGTAGGAAACCAGACCAAACAGCTAATTAACCAAATGAATGCTTTGGTTTGGATTCTGCAAACAGATTAATACATCTGACATAATATTCAATGGCTTAAGCCAGGGTGGGGTTAGCCTGGATTTTAGTTGAAAGGTTATGTCATTGCTGTGCCTAAATAAAGCTTAGGATTTGTGTATTTCATTGCAGCGATAATGTTTCATAGGTAAACCTGAACGAGGGCTTATTAGTGTCTGTAGAGAAATGTATTGATGTGAATAGAGAAGCAGAAGAGAGCCTGAATGATTCTTTATCAGCTCAAAGCATTAGTGGAGAGAAAGAGAGATAGAGAGACTAATGAAGGGTTTATGGTGCCGAGTGTTATCAGAGTTGATGGGAGTCGGATTATAATTTGGATGGCTCTCGTACATAATGGAGGCTCGCTGATATGTAATCAGTTTCCCATTCAAAGCGGCGAACGGCTCCCAAAGCACAGGCTGCCAGTCGTTAATCCCCCCTCACACACACACACACACACACCATCAGGCATTTGGAGTACATTAAAGGGTGGTCACCGGTTTCATCCCAGAGCCGAGCTGCATTCGACGCCCGTTTTGCCATTTCTAATTTGAATCATAACAGCATTTTCGCATGTTTGCTAAATCGCTAAACACAGCTGCTCTTTTTTGATAAGGGGTGTCCCCCTGCCGAATAAAAACCATGTTCTAGCACCACAGTCATTTCATTACGGTGTGGGAAAACATTCTTGAGTGTGCAGCCAGGATCAGTTACAGCACAGTTTCCCGAGGACATGATCGCACTGAGCCAAGCGAGTGGTGCTGACTTGGGAGAGTCAATTCGAGAGAGCGCTCGCCATCTGCTCTTCCTGTGACAAAAACCTGCCCTGCAATTAGTGATCCGGCGACAATTTTCTTGTGTCTGTGAGCTTTATTTTTTAGATAAGCAAATATAACCTGAAGCGACTGGATAAGCTCGGAGGGATATAAATACAAAATAGAAAGCAGGAAAGATTCTGATTGGTTCATTAAGGGGAAATTTTAAAAATCGGTGCTTTAAAATGTCATTTCATCACACAATATGTAGGTCAATCAGTAGGTAATGATGTCGCAGAGGGGGCGGGTCAATCGGTATGTGATGATGTCACCGAGAAGGTTGCTACCACTTTCTGCATCATTGGCTTGGATTGTCTGCTGCCCATCTCTGTGAAATCCTTGTTGAAGTGTGTAGGTCATGTGACAGATTGGTAGGTCATTGTGACAGAGTCAGAGAGACAGATGGACATGAAGTCTGGCCCCAGTAGAGCATTGCTAATGGTCTATTACATGGGACCTCCTACAACTCAGAAATAAAGTGTAAAGTTCTGTGGGTGGGATGTCCCTGGGTGGTAGCACCCATCACTGGACATTATAACAGAGGGTGTAGGTTATGTGACACACTGGTGGGACATGACAGACAACGTGACAGACTTTATTCCCCAAGTGTAGCACCACTAAGCAGTCTGTCCGTTACGTGGGGCGTCCCACAATAACGTTTTAGGAACACTGCATTAATATAAGCCTGTGATGCGCAGCTCCACTGCTGCCAAAGCTGCTGTCAAAGGGACCCAATCAACATCTGGCTAATCAGAATCAAGAATTGCTCTAACAATTTACAGCACTTTAATTACTAGATGAAGATCTGTAAATGGATGCTAACCTTTGATTCTTTGTGTGTGTTTTTTCTGCAGCGAGCCCGACAGGTCCAGGTCTGAAAGGATACCCTGACCCAGTAGAGGTGGTCCGGGAGTCCAGCAGCACCACTGGAATGGTGGTAGGCATTGTGGCGGCAGCCGCTCTGTGTATCCTCATCCTTCTTTATGCCATGTACAAATACCGCAACCGGGACGAGGGTTCGTATCGTGTGGACGAGAGCCGTAACTACATCAGCAACTCAGCGCAGTCCAACGGGACCATCTTGAAAGAGAAACCGGCCAACGTGGCCAAGAGCGCCGCCAAGACCAAGAAAAACAAGGACAAGGAGTACTATGTTTGATCGCTCTTTCACTGGACGTGCTCCAGACCCTTTTTTCCCTTTTTTTTAAGACGTTACAGACTTCTGGATATTTTTATTTCCTCGTTTTCTTTCTGGAAGAATAATACAAATCCATATCCTGTGTATGATAGCAAGATCTGAACAGAGAAAACTGCTTCGAGAAAATAAATAGTAAATTTATATAAAGGCATTGCTGTAACAGTGAAGATGGAGGGTTTCACTCACGTCCGGATGCCAAGGACAGGAGGACACCGGCAGGTAGAGCGCTCTGGATGATGGCGTGGCTTCAACTGGACATGAGGAAAACAGTGCTGAATAAATACCTGATATTAAACTGCAAAGCAGATTATCAATACGAAACCCCATCTGGACCCCAAACTGCCGGCCAACAAAACACCACGCTCCAGCGGAAGAGCAATGGCATCAACCCTTTCGAAACCCAGGATGCTTTTCCACGAAAAAAGCTGTAAAATGGCCAAACAATGGCACATCCATGTCTAAGCTTATGATTGTTCTTTGCGCCAAGAGAGACCAGCAAAGACTCTCAGGAGCCTCCTTAAACGTAACAACGGAGCTGAAAGGCTGCAGGCGTGAGGAATCGGAAAGCAATCCTGAAAGCAATCTCAAGGCCTTATGTTTTCAACCAGAGGAAAAAAGTCAAGGCCATAAAACAGTAAAGACGAAAAAAAAATAATAATAATAATTAAATAACGCGACCGTTCGAGAAACTCTTGATGCACGCAACAGTATCTTATTACATATGTTTATACACCCACATTTAAATGTGCTCTCTGGACTGTGACTGTGGTGTTTTCTAGCCTGTTGTATAGATGCAAAGTTATACCTGCTCCTCGATCATGTTTTTTTATTATTATTATTATTATTATCATTTTATTTTGGTTTTGTTTCAGTAATAAAAAGTTGAAAAAAAGGAGAAAAAAAGACAACGTAAATGTTAGTAAATGTTGCTAGATATAGATTTAATCACCATGCAAGCGAAGGCTTATTTGAGTTGCTCGAGTACATTGGTTTATCCTTAAGGCTTTACCAGACTTCATGCTAAATGCTAAACCACCATCACCGCCCTGCATTTTGTCCTGTTAAGGAATGAGTCGTGCAAAAAAGACAATGAATCGTGATGAATGGTGTCCCATAATCCTGGGGAAAAAATGGCTTAAAATCTGGTTTATAATCTGTTTACTGTTTCAGCCTGTGTTTTTGTTTGTGTGTGTGTGTGTGTGTGTGTGTGTGTGTGTGTGTGTGTGTGTGTGTGTGTGTGTGTGTGTGCGTGTGTGTGTGCGCATGTGTGCAGTTGCTTCATATTGAGGACCGGAATATGTTTTGATTTTTAACAAAGTGAGGACATTTTTGGGAAGTGAGGTCCTTTTGGCTGGTCCTCACTTTTTCAAATGGCTGTCTGAGGGTTAAGACTTGGTTTAAGGGTTCAGGCAGGAATTGGGGATGGTGTAAAGGTTGGGGCTCGGTACTCAGATGTGATGGTTAAAGTCAGGTTAAGTGACTAGGAAATGCATTGTGTCACTGATGTCCCCACAATGATAGAAAAACAGTAGTGTGTGTGTGTGTGTGTGTGTGTGTGTGTGTGTGTGTGTGTGTGTGTGTGTGTGTGTGTGTGTGTGTCCTGTCATCAGATGTCTCCATTGGATGAGCAAGACAGGAAAAAAGTCCAGGCTGCGAGTTAAACCTGCATTAAGTGCGTTTCCGTTCGGTTTATTTTCTAATTCTACCGATGCTATTCTTTTTCTACAGTATTTTCTGTTCAAATTGTGATGATACTTTATTGACCTCAAAGTACACAATTTATTATAAAAAATAGTTTTGAAAAATTAAATGAGTAAATAAAATATTACCGAAGTGAACAAAATATTTGTTGATGCTTTATTCGATAACATCATTTACACTTTATCAAATTTTATTGATTTATTTTGGATTGAATGTGGATATAATTCATTTTGGAGCTGTTTGGCTTGGTTTAAAGATCCAGTATGTAGGACTCCCAAATACTTACCCTGGGTTCACAATGTCTACGATCTTCTTGATTCAAAAAAGTGTGCCGCTCTATGATTTATGACCATGCTTAGAGCACAACTGGGGTATAAAAAGAGATGAAACTTGAAGAAATTGTGTTTCCAAGTTCATCTAGATCCCCTAAGATGGCACACCAAGGTCAGTTACATTCTGTTAAGGTCCACTGCCCTCTGCTATGTTTCTACATTCTATCACGAGTGGTGTCAAATCATAATACATAGTAAAAATCATGACAAAATATTTGACAGTCAAAATTTCATCACAGTTCGACTAAGTTCCCTCAAGAGCATCACGAAAGATTGTGGAGACCGCGACCCCCGTGTAAACCCTGTCCTACTGTTTTCTTACATGAACTTTCCTGACCCTAACCCATTCTTAATCTCAAACCAACAAACACCAATTTCTCTTCAAGTTTTTCTTCATCATCTTTTTTCCTTCCGCTCATAAAAACAAGAAAAATGCCCTCTAGCGGTTTGTCCTTTCTGCGCTTATATAGCAGTGTAACTTGGCTTCTGAGGCTCTCCCACCCCCACTCCAGTTTAAGCATAGCTAATCCCACCGTCAATTATTGCCTCCCTATTAGATATGATCTTCAACAGCCAGGTGACACATGATGCTGCCACCCGTATCTTTTTGAACTGCTCTGCACGCGTATTCAGGGGCAGCCTAACACACTTGGAAGGAAGGAGATATCCTTATTTGTATGTATGAGCTCACAGACACCCATGATTGGTGGTGATTGCTGTAAATGACAGGAAGGTCACTCAGTCAATTAGCTCCCATGGACTCCCGGCTACGAATGACTGCAGCATTAACCTGGATGCAAAAATGCAATCTCATAGTTGATACTCAGGCACCTTGTTGATGCACCACTTGAGAGCGTTTTTTAATAAATGGTAAATTTTAGTACAAGTCTGTATTAATAAGAGTATTTACAAACACCATCATACTAATTTGAATGCACTGGGGAGAGAGAGAGAGAGAGAGAGCATGATAGAGAGAAAGTGACAGAGAGGAATGGAGAGGGAGAAAGGAAGATGAAGCGAGGGAGCAAGGAAGAGGAGAGAGAGAGAGAGAGAGAGAATGAAAAAGGGAGATACAGAAAGAGAGACTGGAAGAAAGAGAGAGGTTGTGAGAGAGAGAGAGAGAGAGAGAGATAGAGATAGGCTGAAAGAAAGAGGGTGGCTGAAAGAGTGAGAGGGAAAGACTAAAAGAAAGATAGAGAGGCTAAGAAAGAGGCTGAAAGAGAGAGAGAAAGAGAGAGAGGGGGAGACAGAGAGAGAGACAGAGAGAGAGACTGAAAGAGAGAGAAAGAGAGAGAGAGAGAGACGGAGAGAGAGACTGAAAGAGAGAGAAAGAGAGAGAGAGAGAGAGAGAGAGACGGAGAGAGAGACAGAGAGAGAGAGACTGAAAGAGACTGAAAGAGAGAGAAAGAGAGAGAGATGACTGTTTTATTACATCCATGGCATGCTCATTTTGTTAGTAAAATTACTTTATATTAGATTCACGGCTGTTTTGCATACAGAAATAATCCGGGCGATACAGGAAAGTTCATGGCCTTTCTGTAATAAAGGACAGCCACCTGGATAATTTTATTTCTGTCATGAAATAGAAATAAAAGGGTGAGGTGTTCTCTTTAAAGAAATCCCAGTTTAATTATGTGGACAGTTCTTCAGCCTGTTATCCACATATCCAGATGCCCATGGATCATAAATCAGTCAGGGGTCCATTTCCAGAGGCAGTAAATAGAGCTGAACTCATCCTCCATGTGTCTTCGAAACATTATTTAGAAACTTTAGAAACAGCCTATAAGTTCAGGCTTGTTATTGAGATCATCAGAGTCCATATCTGTAAAACTGATTCATTCATTCATTTTCTAAGCCATTTATTCCTAATCAGGGTCCGTGGAGGCTGGCGCCCAAACACACTCAGTCTCACACGTCAGGGCAATTTTGGACAGCCGATCAGCCTACTGTGCATGTTTTGGACTGTGGGAGGACACCCGAGTACCCAGAGAAAACCCACACAAGCACAGGGAGAACATGCAAACTCCACAAACAAACGTCTTCACCAAGCCCTGAAATCAAACCCAAGCCTTCTTGCTGTGATGCGAACGTGCTAACCACTGCACTACCGTCCCACCCAAACTGAAACTGATCCAGATTTTAAATCTGATTCATTCTCACTCACAAATTTGTTGAGCCACTTAATCCTACTAGAGTCACAGGAAGGCTGGCGACTATCTCGACTATCACTGGGCAAAGGCAGGGTACACCCTGACCGGCTCTTCAGACCACCACAGGTCCTACACACTCACAAACATTTACACTCACACCTTGAAACTGCCAATTAGCCTAATGGACTGTCGGAGGAAACCGGAGTACCTGGAGGAAACCCACACAAGCACGGAAAGAACATGCAAGCACAGAAACGTCCTCACCGAGCCCAGGACTGGAACCCAGGATGTTCGTGCTGTGAGGCAGACATGCTAACCACTACGCCACAAGCCGACATTGAATCTGATTTTGAATCAGAATTTGTGTGTGTGTGGGTGTGTGTGTGTGTCCTGCAGAATGCAAGCAGTCCATGTTGAGGACGCTGCCGTGGTCCCTGCTCTCTGACCCTGTGCGTACCGTATGAAAGCCAGCGGGCAGCTGAAATACCCAGGAGGGCTGAAACACACAGAGAAAGGGCAGCGAACACACTCAAGTTCACGCCGGTGTCATTTATCACAGCTGACATGCTCGCTTGATTGTCTGCACCCTGTTTGCCTTTATTACTGCCACTTTTATTCGGCCCTTCATAACAATGTGCTCTGTAGTCCCGAGCAGAAATCCTCGGAGAGAAGCTGTGTGGGAAAAGTGTCACGGAAAGAGCAAGGAGACAGAGTCCGGCCTGTTTCATACTAACTTCAAGGTGTCATGCAGGGGAAAAAAAGTAAACGTATGAGAACACAAGGGCACCACCGTCACTGTCACTGAATTGTCAAAGAATAATGAAACCTTGGATTGTAAAAGAAAATGAAGAGCAGCTAACAGCTATTTTGTTTGTTTGTTTGTTCATTGATTCATTTTCTAAGCCGCTTAATCCTAATTAGGGTCGCAGGGAGGCTGGCGTCTATCACAGCCGACTCTGGTCAAAAACAGGGTACGCCCTGAACAGCTCGGCAATACATCACAGGGCTCACACACAGCCATTTACACACACTCACACCTAGTGTAGCCTTCTGTGTATGTTTTTGGACTGTAGGAGGAGACTGGAGTACCAGAAGGAAGCCCACACAGGTACGAGGAGAACACCTCAAACCCAGGACCGTCTTGCTGTGCGGTGGATGTGCCAGCCACTACACCACCATGCCGCTCCTGACCACAAACAACCAAAAAATGTTATTGTTCAGTTCAGCGAATAAACCGAATCATGAATGAAAGTATTTTACGAAACGTTAACATATACGCTTTGTTTTCCTAAAAAGAAATACAAAAATTTTGCATTACGTTTACCTTTGAGTCAAGCATGGAATCTGGTGTATAATAACCAAGTCAGGAGATGTGTGTGAAGCTCAATAAGCTGTATTGATGAAGCTGTGTAATGTGATGAAGTGTAATAATGAGTATGGATGAAGCTTCTGTGAGCTGATTCACGTCTTCTAAAGAAAAAACAATGAAAAAAAATAAAAACGATTTTATGCTTCATACTTAATCATAATTCCTACCTTTTCCTTATGGAGTCTGTCAGCTTTTAGATCAATATTTAATATCGCAGGTTCAATGTTTTTCTTCCCTTCTTTCTTTCCTTCTTTGTTGTGACGAGGTGTATTATATTAATCATTACAGGCACGGCTTTTCAAAATCAATCATACATTTGACTTGAAGGCGACTTGCTGGAGCACTCTCAGAGTAGTTCCGTCAGACTTTAAATTCCAACGAAAAATAAATCAAAGGTGTGTTTATGTTGGAAATGTGTGTGTTTTAGTAGAACATCAAGGACTTTATTTATACCATGTCAGTGTGACTTTGAAGTCCCAATAATACCCATACTGCTCTACCACCACATTTTAGGACATTTTAGGGTGTGTGTATGTGTGTGAAGGAAAACGCTTAAATGTATTCCGATGTAAAGAGGGCGGCCCTTTACTATCAGAATACGTTTGAACGTTTCCCTTCTTTTCTGTTTATGAGACAATATTTAATTCACTTTAGCAAGATCAAATTTCTCCTTTGGATTAAAAAAAGGAAACTGCCTCTCCCTGCCAGGAAATAAAAATTATTATTAAATTATTTATTACAAGAGGGGCGGCAGTCGTTAACAAGTCCGTCTCAAAGCAAAAAGGTCCTGGGTTCGAGTTCCAGGCTCGGCGCGGGTGTTTCTGTGCAGAGTTTGCATGTTCTCCCTGTGTTTTTTAAATTTCCTCCAGGTACTCCAGTTTGCTCCCACAGTCCAAAAACATGGAATTGAACCCAAGACCTTCTTGCTGAGAGGCAGACGTGCTCGTGTTTATGATCACTGTTGGGCATGAAATATCTGTTAAAAGAGAAAATCTTGATGACAGTTATATAGAGGACATTTTAGTGTGTACTGTATATATGTGTGTGTGTGTGTGTGTGTGTGTGTGTGTGTGTGTGTGTGTGTGTGTGGTCTTATTAAAATGAGAAGAATTAGGTTATCTCCTAAAGTTAAATGGAATTAGGTCGGCCCTCACAGGAATGAATTGAACTCTGTGGGAGTTAATCTAACACTGGTGTGTTCACTCTGTACGTGTGTGTGTGTGTGTGTGTGTGGGTGTGTGTGTGAGACAGAGAGAGAGAGAAAGAGAGAGAGAGAAAGAGAGAGATTGGAATGGTTCAGTCGCTCTTATCAAAGCAAGCAGGTGGCGTGGTGTAGAGATTGTTGTCAGCAAGACGTTCAGTCATGAAGGAGCTCTCTCTCTCTCTCTCTCTCTCTCTCTCTTTCTCTCTCTCTACATCTTCTACTCTACCTTCAGCTTTAGCCACTTGTCTTATAGCTCATTGTCATGTCTTGCTCTCCGTCGGTTGACCTTAGCCACACGGAAGACAAGTCATCTGATATACTCTAGTGTTCATGTTTAATATTGCGTCCTTATTGTATTCCCTGATGCGGAAGGCACGAAATTATACAAACTCTGGAGGTGTGTGTGTGTGTGTGTGTGTGGGTGTGTGTGTGTAGAGTCACTGCTAATGGACTGTAAAGGATTTCAGCCTGGGTAGAAAGGACACTATGTTCTACCTGGCTGGCTGGGCCACACACACACACACACACACACACACACACACACACACACACACACACACACACACACACACACACACCTTGTATACATACATAGTGTACACAGTGTATTCCTGGAAATTCGGGGCTAAGGGTCTGGTCTCAAGGTTGTCGTGACTCCTTAAAATGTCACTTCCTCTCTCTCACTCTCTCTTTCTCTCTCTCTCTCTCTCTCAGACAGCACAGGCCAGAGAGAATCCAAACTCACAGGGCCCGGTTCCATAACAACTTTTTTCTTGCTGCTGTCAGACTGGTGTGTAGGGACATTGAGGGGGGTAGGACACACTACACCCCCAGAATCACTGCAGAATAACAACTGCAACACAATAAATGCTGTATGTGCAACAGCCTAATACATGTGCAGTGACTGTGTAATATATGTGTAAAACACTGTGCAATTTAGAATTTAGAGTGTGAAACCTGCTGACAGGGTCTTAGCTCTGTATCTTTCATATGTATATATATTTTCTTTCTTGTCCCTCTATTTAAAACTCCTTTATATATATATATATATATAAATAATATTTTTCTTGTTATTTTTAACGTAATTTTTAACTCTGAGAAGTCCAGTGTATATGTGCGTTTCTGTACACTTACAAATGGCAATAAACATATTTTCTATTTTATTCTTTTATTCTATTCTCTCTCTCTCTCATTTTTTCTCTCATTCTCTCTTATACACTCTCTCATGTTCTTTCTCTCTCTCGCTCCCTCTGTCATTCTCTCTCTCTCTCTCTCTCTCTCATTTTCTGTCTCATTCTCACTCTCATTTTTTTCTCATACACGCTCTCTCACTCTCTCTCTTTCTCATTTTCTCTGTCTCATTGTCACGTCCACAGCCAACTATCACCCCGATTCTCACACACTGCAAACACACTCCCCCGAATTCTAAGCATCATCACCTGCACCTCATTTCCAGGACTGATCACCGCCACTATAAAGGACCCCGCTAGACTCACTTCAGTGTCTATCCTTGTTGGATGTATACGTGTATCACCGCCACTCCTTCTAGCGCTTCGGACTCACGTCTACTTCTACGCTCTCTCCTCGTCCCATTCACGTCCTATTTCTCCTGGATCCTTATCTTCCTCTCCGTTGTGTCTGTCGGTTTGTGTTCGCCCTTCGTGGCAGGTTTCATTTCCATCTCTGTTTGTGTGTTTTTCGTGTGTGTCTCTCCGAGCCATAGTTTATTGTGTCACAATAAACTCATTTGAAGTTTACCCTTCTTGTCTCCGGGAGTTATCATAACAGAAGGCTAGACCGAGACAGAATGGAGGCCATGCCCACTTTTCGGTCCTATGATCCTTTTGCTCTGTGAGTCCTGTGGTCTGTCCTGGTGTGCTGATGCTGGCTGGAGTTCTCATCATCTTGGAAGCCCCTCGCTC
>JAOUQZ010000032.1:1469226-1499667 GCA_028564935.1 Neosilurus hyrtlii
GGTGAAGGCAGCATCCACCTTGAACAGCCTGGCAGTCCATCACAAGGCCAACACACGCACAACCATCCACACTGGGCAGCACAATGGCGTAGTGGTTAGCACGTCTACTTCACAGCTCGGAGTTTCTGCGGACTCTGGGTGAAGGCAGCATCCACCTTGAACAGCCTGGCAGTCCATCACAAGGCCAACACACGCACAACCATCCACACTGGGCGGCACAATGGCGTAGTGGTTAGCACGTCTACTTCACAGCTCGGAGTTTCTGGGTTCGAGTCCCAGGCTTGGTGAGGACTTTCTTGTTTGGAGTCTGCATGTTTTCCCCTGTGCTTGCATGGGTTTACTCTGGGTACTCCAGTTTCCTCCTAGAGTCCAAGGATATGAACATTAGGCTAACTCAATCACTCATCACTTTTTTGCTGAACCATTAAATCCTGTTAGGGTCATGGGTAGGCTGGAACATATCTCACCCGACACTGGGTGAAGGCAGAGTACATCTTGAAAGGTTTGCCAGATCATCGCACTCATCGCATCGCTGGCGAGCCATTCAGGGTGTAATTATGATTAAGCGACTTAGAAAAGGAATGAATGAACTATTTACCCTAATGAGCATGTCTTTGGACTGTGGGAGGACACTGGAGTACCCGGAGAGAACCCATGCAAGCAGGAAGAGAACACGCACACAGCACACAGAAACGTCCTTGCCTAGCCTGGAACTCAAGCCCAGAGCCTTCTTGTTGTGAGGCAGACATGCCACACCACTATGCCACCATGCCACCCAATGAATGAATGAATAAATGAATGTTTATGTATAGACTTAATGTGTGCTAATGTGCTCCTTTAAGCCTAATTTTCACAGAGTATTAATTTTAGTGTAGATATACTGAGGTTTAAGCTTTAATAAAAAGCCCTCTTAAATCATTGGACTTAATCATGAGGTAACTAGAAAGTCGTTAAAAGTGTGAAAGACTAGAGATCCCATCTGTGCTCGTAATTCTTAATACAACATTTTAAGAAGAGAAAGATCTGATTTCGACATTTCACTCAGAAGGAAGCCTTGATGTCTAATCGTTTGGCTTAGAAGGCCTTTTTATATCCTTTCTCACTTATATTATAAGTATGCTGAGCTCTGGCACCTCTCCTGACCTTTGGATTTGTGTTCTGGGTTCCCCTGGGTTCTCGCAAAGTCTCAAAGGTGGTAGGGTCAGAAATAACACGGCTTAGAGACCAGGAAGTCGCTGAAAGTTCTCTGTATTCATGAGGACAGTATCTGATTCTGACTCAAAGAAATATAGAAAGTTTTTTCTGCAGTTTCTAGCAGAAACAACTTTTTTTTCAACGGGGGGACTTGTCTTTTGTCCAGGCTGTATGAGTCAGCTGGACTGAAAGATGGCGGTCTCAAAGGGAATTCACAATGAGCCTGGCTAAAGAGCTTACATCAGTGAGCCATCTGGGACTTTGGCTCCAATGGTAAACTCTTAATGTTCAAGTTTCAAACGACCCCCTCGTTACAGCTATATGCGCTGTTTGGTACCTGCTATGTCTTCCTTATCGTCCTTTTTAGCATCCATCCTCATGCTGTGTGTGTCCTTTGGCCCTTTCCTCTTTCCAGAGCTTGGTTTTCATTTGCCTCCAGGCTAGTACTGCGTCTCCTGCCTCTTCCCTTGAGATGCTCTGACTTGGTCTCTGAGGCTGTCTGCTGATTGAGCGCCTTGGCTCGTCCCCCACCCTTGGTCTGTGGAATTAGCTTGGTTTCATTGAATAATGAAGTGGAATGTGTACCCAGCACTCTAATTAAAACCCATGGTCATTCATCTATCTAATTGCTCTAGCGCCTAGCAGGATCATTTCCTTCCCACTGTACCATTCCCATGCAGAGATTTGGCCTTGTGCCCAGTACACAGCAAAGACAAACCTGTGCAATTTCACCTGCGAGTCAACAGAATGAATATGCTGTGTGCAGAAATGCAGTGGATTTGGAAAGAAGATGGTTATTTAAGTCTTATTTTATCATTGACTTGGAAATAAATTGACTATAAATCAAATATAGATTGAAAAATAATGTGGTGTACTGTTATAATATTAATATTTGGTAAACATGTTTCTACTCAAAACAGGACTAGGATTTAAATAATAACAGCTTGTATTTTGGCTATTTAGTATGGACAGAGACAATTAGCATAGAGGTCAGCATGTCCGCCTCACAGCGAGAAGGTCTTAGGTACTAGTCTTGGGCTTAGGCGTTTCTTTGGGGATTCTATCAACACTGTCAGTGCTGTTGCTCATATCAACTTGTGTATCTCTACTAGCTGAGCCAAGTCTCTGCCATAACTCAACATCAAACACCCTCGCTTCAGGGCATTCTGAGATTTTGAGTCCAGCCTTTGCACCACTGACTTGATGGCTTCTACTTGCAATTTCTCTTTAATCTGCCACTGCTGGAATCAACACTGATGGAACCTGGTCAATCCTTCTTTTAGGAGAAACCAAGGAAACTGTCTGACATTAATTTTTGCCCCCTTGCAACATCAGAGCAGCAGAGAACTGCTAATGCTAAGCTCTCATGGGAACAGTGAACATATAACACCAACCAACAAATTAGCATGCAAATATATTTTTCCTTAAAATACACTACATTTCCTTCCACTGCACTTCAGCAACAAGGACAACAACACACCATGGTAGAACCGGACACAGCTGGAGGCCTCTCATCTCCCCACTCATTCCCAGAGGGGGACCCGAGCAGGGGAGGATAAAAACGCCACTTGCTTGAGAAGAAGACAAACAACAAATACACCAACGCATGTTTATTTCCACTTCTAACACTGACTACACAATCCCCTGAGGAAGAACAACCTCCAGCTGGGCAGAGATCCTCGACCCTCAAGCACACAGGAACCAGCAGACTCTCCTCCACTCAGTCCCCTCTGCACTCCTCAATACTTTCCTCTCTTACTTTCTCACTCTGCTCTGAACCCTGCTCTGGGTTGCATCATGCATATAAAACTCTATCTGTTCGTTTTTGTACCTATACAATGATGCAATTTGGAATTGGAATGGATTCTATTGTCTAACTTTCTTAACAAAAAATTGGTTCATTGAGGTACAAATTTGGTTTATTCTTTTGCCGTCTTGATTTCTACAATCCCTGTCACACTCTGCCACGTCCCCACTACGTCCTCAAAAAATGTGTGGATACAGTAAGAACTTGAATGACACAATAGAAACACAATAGAACCCAATAAGGATGTGTTATGGTGGATCAGTGATTAAGGCTCAGGATTACTGATCCGAAGGTTGACGGATTAAGCTCCAGTATCAACAAGCTGCCACTGTTGGGTACTTGAGTAAGGCCCTTAACACTCAGTTGCTCAGCTGTATAAAAATAAAGAATATAAGTCACTTTGGATTAGGGTGTCTGCCAGATGCCGTAAATTTAAATGTGGTATGGTATCATATCTAATTAGATACGCCGGGATTGACATAGAAAGCACGTTACTAGAAAATAGTAATCCACTAGAAGAACAAGCATGGTGCGGACTTGTTAAAGGTAGAAAGTTGAGCAGAAGGAAACATGCAGAGCACATGGCATAGTATTTATAAGAACCGGATGGACCCACTGAGACTTTCATAAGCATGTGGTGTGATCTGATTGGTCGTAGAAAGAACACATTGAACGTGGTGCACATGTGATCATGCACATAAATAAAGCATGACACATTCTACAGGAAAGTGCTATCCGTTCTTGTATATATGAGCTCACAGACGCCCATAATTGGCTCATGATCACTCCACGTGACCAGGGAGTGAATGTATGCCATCCCCCCTGCCCCTTCGAGCTTTGCCAATCATCTCCTGGGCCCCCCCCCCCCCAAGCTGGAGATGTGTTGATGTGTACATAAAAGTCACTTCATCATAAGTATGTTCCTAGTAGGTTCCTCATGAATTCTTTAGCATGTTTAATGTACTAGCTTTCTAAAAGGGCTTCTAATAAAAAAAGAGTCAGTAATGAACCAGAACCAAGAATCTCAGGTGTAAACATTGGTTCATGCTTTAACGAAATAGTGACTCAAGCGTTCTTTGCATTGTTGTGGATACTGAAATGGTTTCTAATTTTATAAAGCAGGCTGAACAGTAGGAAAGGAAGCCAAGAAGGCTTGTCTCACAGCAAGAAGGTCCTGAGGTCTAGTCCCGGGCTCGGTGAGGGCATTTCTGTGTGGAGTTTGCATGTTCTCCCCATGCTTGTGTGGGTTTCCTCTGGGTAAGGCAGTTTGCTTCCACAGTTCAAAGACATGCACATTAAGCTAATTGGCTGTTTCAAATCACCTCTTGGTGTGAGTGTAAATGGCTGTGTTTGTGTATTGGCCCTGTGATGGTCGGGCAAGCTGTTCAGGGTGTACCCTGCCTTTGCCTTGTGTCAGCTGAGATAGGCGTTATTTTCCCTGTGAACCCGGAAGGATTAAGTGGTTCAGCAAGTGATTTGAGAAAGTAATGAATTCTATACAGCGGGTTCAGTGATTGACAGGTACAGTATCTGTGCTATATCCACATTTACGAGAAAAAGGCTCCTTTTAATAATCAAGGGTTCTAGCTTAATACAGTGGGGTCCACTGGCTATTAGATATCCATGAGGAGCACCCCCCCTCCACCTGGAGGACACATCCATAATGACTGAAATGTTCACAATCTCTGTGTTTTCATTATTGGAAACTGTCACATGGCAGATTTCCCACCTGATAGCTGTAACATCTTCCGAAGGCTTCATCTATTTTATTTCAGCTTCCATTAAAGTGAGAAGCCGTACATTAAGAACTGATTGAGTGCCCCATTCTGAGCCTCTGTCTCGGCTGCTTCGCTGTGTGGACCGAGTAGTTTCGATGTTCTTCATTTAATCAGACATTTATGACAGGTTGAATACAGTAATAACAGGAGAATAAAAAGCTTCAGGAATTCATTATGTAATTATGTGTCACTGGCTTTTGTAGCTTACTCAGTGGCTGTAATGTCAGAGATATAGGGCATGGGGTGGAGAGTGAGAAAAATGGGCTCTGTGGGAATTTGAGAAATGTTCTTGAGGTACCTCGTAATAAACATTGTTCAAAACGCCAAAGAGGAAAAATGTGTCATACCTGGAAGATTTCTGGTAGGAAGAAAATTTTTTTTTAAAAAAGAAAGAATTATGAAATTGTTAAGAATAGAGAAAGCAAAAAAATATATATCAGCAGGAAGTGATAATATTTCTCCAGATTTGTAACTATTAAAGGATCTGTAGATTCCTGTAACCGTGTGAATGTCTTCAGTAGGGAAAAATATTCTTTTTTTTTCTCATTCAATATCAGCAATCGGTGATGTTAGGATATCTATCCATCCATGTTCTATATCATGGGAGGGAGAGATAAATGGATGCATGGAGGATGAATGGATAGATGGGAGAAGGGGGATGGATGGAAGAATGGATGGATGGAAGCATGGATGGTGGGATAGATAGATGGATGGATGGATGGATGGATGGATGGATGGATGGATGAAAGCATGGATGGAAGGATGAATGAAAGAAAGCATGGATTGATTGATTGATGGATGAAAACAATGATGAAAGGATAGATGAATGGGTGCATGCATGGCACATAAAAAACAGATATTTCAGCTTCACAGAAATGTATAGATTCTGGATATAATTTTTAAAGATTTAAATATGGATTTATATTCATCATTGCCAATTCCCAACTGTGGTGAGGAAGAACTCCCTGAGATGGCATGAGGACTAAACTTTGAGAGAAACCAGACTCAAAAGGGAAACCCATCCTCATCTTGGTCAAACCTGATTGTGTAAATAAAAATAATTTCCTTTTTTTAACAGAATGTGACTTTGATATTCTGGAATTGTATACAGAAGATTTGTTATTGCTGTAACATATAGAGATTTTTTTCTAAGTGAACTGAGGCAATTGTAGGCCTACACCATCAAAGCAAAACGATTCCCATCAATTAAAGTCCAAAGTCATGTTCATGGTTTCTAAGTATATCTTTAGGCTCTCCATATGTCAAAAGGTCATCAAGTACCAGAGCAGGAGTGCAGATGAATCACCACATGATGAGAAAGCCAACCAAAATTAGGCCACCAGGATGGATCAGGCAGATCAGGAGAGCAGAACGAGTCAGGATCTCAGTACCTCTGGAGTAGCATGTAAACGAAATGGGATGTTGAGAAGACATGATCAATGTAGCAATTTGGTCCTCTCCAAATTTCAGGTAAAACACATATGAGGCTTTCTCGAATCACCATCCCGTGCTTTGATTTGCTTCTGCGATTTTCAGCAATGAATTTGATCAATTTATTATTCCACGCAAGTGAAAAATGTAGACTTTTAGCTGATTATCATATTTTGACGGTTCTCCTGACTCGTATCATGAATTCCAGATCATAACCCATGGTGCAGCGGTATCGATGTTTTGCGGTATTTTTTCTTAAAAGTGGTCTCTAAAAACAGCTTGAATACAAAAGCCTTTTTACCCTTTCTCATTTGTTACCTCGCCATCCCGTGTGAAAAGCGAGTCATCTAATAAATCACACGATGCTGCAGGAGAGTAGAAAGCCCACACACGCAGCTAGATCATAAATTTCCAAGCGCAAAAAAAGTCCACGGAAAACACCGGTGGGCACGTGTTTACCCAGAAACCCACTGAGGCCGAGAACAATTACCCACCACCAACACACAGGCCTACAGGGTCCGAGCTGCTACATTTATGCACTGTGCATGTCTCATTATTCATCCTGAGCCTCAACAGACGAGACCTCGACCAGGACAGAGGTCACGACAGGAAAGAACATATGGCTGCAGGTCCCATCTTTAATTCCAGGCCATGTCTTGACTGAAAGTGATCCTTTTTTTTAATGCTCGTGGTTTGCGAAACAGTCTTCGACAATTAATAATCTATGGGCTCCTTCATACCTGGAGCATAAAGTCATCTGAATGCAACCCTGGGATGGTTTTGTTGTTGGTGCGGTTCAATGGGATGGGAATAACACACTAATCACGCTCAAGTATACATCAAAACATCAAATCAATCAGAGGGTTTCATTGAATTAGAATGTCCTTGCCATGGGGAGACCAGTCGGTCACTTAAAAGCAGCCCTGTAATTTCTCCAAGGCCTCCTCTGACTATCTCCTAATAGTCCTTGTAGTCACAGGCTGCCTCTTTACAACAGGCACATAACATGAAGAAACATGAATTAAGTTTTGGTCTGATCTCCCCAGTGGAGGGAGGGGGAGGAACTGTAGGCATCCTTAGTATTTGCATACAGCAGGTCTAAAGTTCTCTCCTCTCTGGTGGGACAGTCCACATACTGCACAAAGTTTGTCAGTGTAGTGTCCATGGTAACATTGTTGAAGTCACCCGTGATCACAATGGAAGCACTCAGGTGTTGAGTCTGTAATTAAGGCTATGGTAGCATGAACAGTGTCACATGCAGCAGTGGGGTTGGCAGAAGGAAGAACATAAACAGCAGTTGACCAACAGTCAACACTAAGATGACATGGAAAAATTCCCTAGGCAAATAATATGGTCCAACAGTACACAGTTCAGTGTCCGGGCCACAACTCCGCTCTTTGATGGTTATGTGGGCGCGGTTACAGCACCGGTTATTGACAAGAACGGTTGAGATAATGATTCTACAGTTAGCTTTTGTTGCTAATAATATAATCTGACAATAAAGTCATACATGTAAACATGTAAATCAAATTTATTATTGTATTTTTGATAAGTTGTAAATCAGCTGTGGTGGTTAGTATAGTCACGTAAAACTAAAAATAGCAAAATTGGCTGATCAGCTTGATTTGGCCTGAAGGGAAAATGTATAGAAATGAATAATTTTCCCTCTACTCGGAGTCTAGATCCAGAATTGTCTGAACCTTGCAATATTTATATGGATATTAGGCTGCTCTGACAGTGATTGCGTAACACCTCACTGATTCTATTACTTTCCTTGGCTTGTATTTCCAGAGTTGCTGTCCTGTAATCGAGAAAGTGCAGCCTGCGCACATTAAACAGTGACCTAAGCAGAAAACGGGATGTTCAGCAATGCCAGCCAAGTTTAGGGCTTTGAACTCCACACTTTTTTATTATTATTGTGATTTTTTTTTTTTTTTTATTGGGTTGTTGGTCGCTGTGGATAATACAGCCAGCCTTTTGAAAAGTGGAGATTATTGTCTCGTATGGGTCCCTGAAGGATGAGCGACTTGTCTCTATGCTTTCTACAACAAAAAGGCCCCTGTTACACCCAGAGTGGTCGTTACAGCGACGTAAAATGAACACTAAAACCAGCATTAAAGACACAGCATTGTTGTAACGTTTATAGCCAGTGTATAAGGTGTTCATTTCGGCTGAAGTACGCTGTAAAGAAGCAGCAGGTTCGAATTATCGTTCGTTCAGAAAAGAAAGCTTATAAGATTTTTGTTAAAGTAAGTACATGTTTAATTCCTAATTTGTAAATGTGCAGCAAGAGGACTTAAATATGATGGTTCAAGGTTATAAGAAAATAAGGGCAAAGTACTCAGGTTTCCTCCAACAGTCCAAAGACATGCACATTAGGCTAATTGGCTGTTCCAAATTGCCCATAGGTATGGTTGTGTGTGTGTGTGTGTGTGTGTGTGTGTGTTAGAGCTGCAATGGACTGGCAAGCTGTATAGGGTGTACCCTGCCTTCACCCAGAGTTGGCTGAAGTAGGCTTCAACTTTACTGTGGCTCTAGGATTAAGTGGTTCAGCAAATGGATGGATGGATTTTGTTTGTTTGTTATTTTTAAATAATTAAATAAACAATTATGTATAATTCATTTTCTGAATGCAAATTTTCGTTTTATTTATTTATTTTATTTTTTACTTTCAGCTTTGTAGCATAAATTTCTAGTTACGGTTTTGCCATGTTAGCGCAGGTGTACAGTATTTTCCCTCACATTAAGGTGATTTCAACGAAGGAACAAATTAGCACATTACTACACTTAACCAAAAGATAATGGATGATACAGATTTTATTTTTATCTTTTGTAAAACTGAATAAAAATAAATAAATAAAATCATGGACTGTGAGGTAGGAAGTGGATTAGGGCAACACATGAATTAACCTGAAAAATCTGCCCTGCCATAGTTATAATGAAATGTCTCCCCCTAGTGGGTGTATGATGAACATTCATTCACACATTATTTTCACAAATTCACCATTATCTTTTTTTTTTCTCAGTATGAACCCATGCACGGACCACCTCTTAAATGTAATGGTTTGTTACTTGTACCACACCCTATATATAAAAAAAATTTCACCAACATCTATGCTTCATATTTTGAGTTGTATTGCACACAAACAAACAACTAACAACCACACCAGTGTGGATGAAAACCAGTTATAAAAGTAAAAAAAAATTACTTGAATGAATTTGGTTGAGAGAACTACTGTTGTCATTTCATTCCAGCTTGAACCACTAGGGACAGCGGAGCCTTCAGAAAAGCTTACGAATATGCACCTTGGGGATTGCCTTTTAGGCAAAGGGATGATGCTGAAAGTATAGATAGATAGATAGATAGACAGACAGACAGACAGATAGATTGGTTGATTGATTTCAGGCTGCAATATTTATTATGAAGCTATTGCCAGACAAGCAGTGCAGGTTGCCGAGAGCTTTATGTACAGTAGCTCTGTCATAAAAAACACTGGTTCGGGTGTGAAAGCAAAAGAGGAAAAAGCAATACTTCAGTTTAACTGTTCTCTCCAGCAGAACTTTTTTTCCCTCTCGTCACATTTAGGTTATGTGCTCAGCGTCGCCTTTGGTTACAAATCATTTCCAAATGGCAGGCCGATCATAAATATCAGCTTCACGAAGCTAATGTTGTGTTAATAACCTTTAACTCAGAGCCGCTGTTTCTATCTCCTGAAGCATTTTTGTTGTTGTTCTGAATTATGTTATAACTCAGGAAGATTATTTGCTGCCTTGCTGACTGGCACGTTGAAAACTTAGACAGCCGAGTAATCATCATTGTTTACGACTCGTTAGAGGTTTTATTATTTCAGAAGGCGTAAATTAGCGCGATGTTACAACAAGTAAATTGTCAGTGTTGCAATTAATAATATGGCGCTTGGAAGCTGAAAAAAGTACATGATGATGCATTTTGTTTATCTGACACTTCAGATGAAGTTAGATTTCTATTTTGATGATAAAATAAGATTTACCTTTATAAAATATCATCATTATCTGAATTACTGCTTTTTAAATCCCAAAGAATACTATTCAGATGTGAATTTGAAAAAAATATGAATCCCTAGGGGAACACTACAGACCTTTAAAACTGTCTACTTTAAGTATTTCTTTAAAATAATCAATCTTTACAGCCATGTTGAGCAGAAAACCATGTCAGAACTGCACTTGATAGCTAAACACCACATCAGATTCACTCCTGATAGCATAACAACAATAATCTGGTACTACAGAGAGATTTAACGCCCCCAAAACAGACAAGATGCATAAATCAAAACAGCAGGTAAGTGTAAGGGTTATGGGGCAAAAACAGAGGAAGTTCAGCAACAAGCGAATCTCTTTGCAAAGTGCTCATTCCCAGATATATGTGCCTAGGTAACCCTCCTGCTTGTTTTACTCTACCAAATCTTTCTGAGTGAAAACATGGGGAGTATCTAGCTAGGTTCTGATAAAAGGTTTCGATCTGTGAACAGTATTTCCTACAGGAAGTGCAAATCCACTAACAGTATCTAACTAATACCCTACAGGAAGTGTAGCTCTGTGTGCAGTATCTTGCTAGTTCACTAATAAATAGCTTATATGTTTGCAGTTGTAATTTTTAGACATGGCAATAATGGTAAATGTACGATTTTCTTATAAATGAAAATGTCCACATTGACGAAACCATTAAATACATGTTCATTGTTTTTCTATGGAATTTTTTTTGGAAGACGGCATGTTTGGTGGCATCTGTCAATCAGCAGTATCCTTAAGCTCTGATTGGTTATTGCTGTGAAAGTTCAGCTCAATTTAATTCTGTGCCTGCCCACTTTCCTCACCTCTCATCACTCATTTTGCTGACTTTCATCGACTTTACTTGGCCGCTTGTCGTTCATCACTACTGGTGGATGTGCCCCTTAAAGAGTAACTGCTCAGTGAGTTTGCAGTTTTTGGAGCAAAACTGCTTTAGGCCACTGTGTTGTCTCCTGTGGCTAATGTGCACTAGCCTGAAAAACAACAGTACAGTCAGCAAACTGTCAACACTTTTACTCTTCCTTCCAATTACTGTGCATAAATTGCCGTGTATAAATGACGTCCTTTGACGTGACTTGATTCCATGATGGTCTTTTCCTTAACAGTTTGAATACGAAGTGTTAACTTGCTGCTAAGATTGAATATTACAAACCCCAGCAGACTTTCTCGCACTTTTTGAGGCTAGGTCAAAATGTCTGGTGTGGGACTACGTGGCCTCCTGTCTCTAAATATATTACCGTGCACTCTGCCGGTGGCGTGTTAACCTCTATTAAATCTAAAGTGCTGACACTGAGGAAGAACCTTGCTCACTGACAACTGGGATATTTTTTTCACCATCCTTTTCCTCGGGAAGGAGGATAAAATGCTGATTTCTTTTCCAACATTTTTTCTTTTTAGCAGACATTCACTACTCACTAACACTAACTTTCAGTGTGTGGTATACAGTATAAGGAAGAAACACTCCATGTTGTGCTGATACTGGAAAATAATCAATGATGCAGTGACTGTTTCCAGCCTGCAGTGTTTCATTTCTGTTATCACACCTTTTTTATCAGAAAGAAACAAGAGTGTGATGTTTCACTACTCAACCTTCTGTCATCTAGTGCAGGTGTTATGGCACCTTGACTTCATAATTGACTTTATGATTTGATGCTAAAAAAAATGTTCAGAGTTTGCATGAAGTTAACTGTGCTAAATGTTATTAGTATTCACTGCATGTAAAAGGTGCAATCTGACTGGTCTGCAATCTCAGGATTGATATAAATCATATTCTGTTGAAGCATTACCACATCTTAAAATGGAAAAATACACCACAAAAAGCTCATGTTTTTCATGTATTTAATTGTAGTATATATTACAATTAATTAATTAATCAATCAATCAATCAATTAATGTATGTATGTATGTATGTATGTATGTATGTATGTATGTATGTATGTCCAAACACACCTTTACAGTTCAGGTTTTCTTATGTGTCCATGCACAGCTCGCCTGACCAGTCTTTGTCATGGTTACTATATGTAAATATAAACTATAAAGATCTCATTTTAGTTTTCTTTTATTATGTTTATTTATTATGTTTTATTATGTTTCAGCGTAGTAGTGACAAGTTTAAAGGGACGCTTTTACACAACTCTAACTTCTCTGCATCCATCCTAGTTTTTAAAAGATAAATAAAAGTAAACCATACAAATCTCATTTTATTGTGCTTTTTTGTGCTGATGCTCCCATGTAGTATATTGTTAAAATGTTATGCCGACACTGGACAAAAATAGCTGGGACTCAAACCCAGAAACTCCAAGCTGTGAGGCAGACTTGCAAACCACGACAACACCGTGCCGCCCAGAATCTCCTGTCTGCTTCAATATTTACTGACCTTGCTGAGAGTCACATTTTCTCATCAATTCTTTACTTTTAACCCTTACTGCATTTATATTCAGCACGTTGAACTTCATAGCATGGTGGCATGTTGAGCATATTATCTCATGTTGCGTTCTCGTCACCTATGAAGCTCCTTATTTTCCATTCCTAAGCAAAAAATGCTGAAATCCCATTTTTAAATCCTCTTATCTACCTACAGCATGTGCAACAGCAATAGAAACTCATAAATCAAAGGTGAGATCCAAAAGATAGCGACAAACCAGTCTTTCTGTTGGCCACACCAGATTGGGACTTTTTCCTGCTGTTTATTTGACCCGAGTGTTGGATTTCTCTCCATTGTGCCCAGGATTTAAAATATTCATGACCCATAAACAAGCTTCTCTGGCTGAGTGAGTGAGAAAGACAGCCAGTGACAGAACCATGACAAAAGATTTGCAGAGCTTCGGTAAAATGAGGAAATAGGGCCTTTGTAAGAAGTTGCTTCGCTTTGTATATGTAACCTTTTAATATGGATGAATAGAGGAAAATCCCTGTTATTTATTCCATATTATTAGGTCAAGTTATTTTGCTAGCAAGTGCATAATCTTTATGAGAGACATTTTGAAAAGAAACGCAACATGAAAAACGCAGCCTGGGCCTCAGGCCTCAAGCATTACTGCCCGATTTTATTCTATCTGTTGTTTGGTTCAAAGGCGTTACTTTTTCTGCTGATGTGGTCTTTGGAAACTTCCGAAATCCTTGGGGTGATGTAGGAAGGTTATAGAAAAGGTTGTATACATTATACAGTATATTATGAGATGAAAAACCCTTTTTTGCCAATCCAGTCAATATAAAAAAGAAAAGAGGACAAAAGATATTCTATCCTGTGATATACTTGATGTTATGATTTCAGTGCAAAGGTATAAGTGAGTTGGCATGTTCCTTAAAAAAATATAAGATAAGCCTTCATTATCTTCTCCATATGGCATACCTCAAAGCTCTATTTTAGAACCAATCTTAATTCAAAATTTTTTTATAAAGTTCCTTCTACTAGGTATTTCTTAATCAGCTGTGGAGCAGTATTTTAATTCTTGTAATAAGGTGTTATATTTGAAATCAAATCTTATTCCAATTAAACCTGGTGGACACCCTAAAGCAATAGCATCACTGACTGAATCTGATATTTTTGACCAGTTGCTGAGACGCCTTTGAAATAAACATCTCCTCTTGCTAAATGTCCTTTTCCGAAAATTGGCTAGTGCATAAAATTTCACAGGAGAATTTTGACAAAAAATATAGCTTACTTCCAGATCTTTGTTGTAAATATTGGAAATTGACATGTGCGATGAAACCAAATTCGAACTAAAAGTGAAACTTCAGATACTGTTAAAACTTACAGGATATTTTTAAAGCGTTTTTCTTTTAATCCGATGATGGCTATTTTCTCAGAAAGCCATTAACCAGGTGCCAGCCTTGCCACCTCCTGCAGAGTGTCTGATGATGTCTCCTATACCCAGTGGCTATTTGTAAAGGCTGGCCCTTGGCAGGCTGCTTTTCCTGTAATTGGCTAACAAAACAAGCCAAGCACGATAGCTTCATCTTCCAGTTTGAGGGATTAAAACCATGCAGACTCCATCAAAGCCTCCAGAAAGTGCCGGCGATGGATCTCAGTAATCAGTAATTGAATTCCTTACGTCATTGCAAGGTGAGAGTGAGTAACAAACAGAAGCGGTGGACTAAAAGTCATCAATTTCAGACTGAGCCTGAGATTGAGACGGTAAGTGAATCGATACTGCATTTCTATGGCGTGATGAACCCATAACCTGTCCGAGGGGTTTGGGGAAAAGGGAAATTTGATTGGCGAAGAGGGAGTTAGTGGGGCATTGTGTAACGGTACTCTCTGTCCAAAAACTGCTTGATGAGGTGTTTATCCTTGGTCTAACTGAAAGTACCCATTGTACAGAGCATGACAGTCACCTCTGAGAGGAAAGAAGTGGATTTTGATAAGACATCCATCTTCCAGTGCCGATGGTGATGGTGTACGCTCAGCGGGGGAATCTCTTACTGTGAAGTTAAATTCAGTCCCATGTGTGTCAGATATCATTTCATTGATGCCTGGTGACATGTCAGAACAATGTCAGAGAATGTTTCTTTCACGAAATGAACTCACACCTGCATGACGATTAATGATAAAGTTTTTAAAAAACAGATTTTAGTTGTCAGTGTTAAATGGGGTATGATTTATGGATTCTAAATATGTGCCTTAGGATATCTGTTGATGGATTTGAAAAGAAAAGAAAGCATGATGCAAAAAGGTATGGGTGGTGTAGCATATCAGGGAACTATTTTTGTTTTTTATTAGTAGTAGTAGTATTTAGGATTCATTGATGCCTGTTTTATTATAATTTTTTTTTAGTAGTAGTATGTTTTTGATGCTCATCGAGAGCAATATATGTATTTTGTTTATGTATCTTAAAGCAAGAAAGTTTGCTAGGATCAAATCTTGCAGCTGACGGAGGTATTTCTGTAAGGAGATTGGAGGTAGGTTTCCTCTTGGTATTCTGATTTCCTCCGACAGTCCAAAGACATGCAGATTAGATCAATCGGTTTCTGTAAATTGCCCATGGATGTGAACAGTTATTTGTTTCTGATTGCTTTTTAGCCCTGAGATAGATTAGTGACCTGTTCAGAGTGTACCCCACCTCTTAAGAAAAGTCAGATGGGATAGGTTCCAGCTTCCTCCAAGACAAAGATACGGAGAAATGGATGGATAGATGAATGAACAGATAAGGGGATGGATGGATGAATGGATGGATAGATGGATGGGGTGTGTCAAGTGAATAGATGAATGGTTGGATGGATGGTTGTGTAGATGGTTGGATGCATGGTTGGATGGATGGCTGGACGAATGGTTGGCCAAATGGTTGGATAGATCGATGGATGGATTGTTGGACAAATGGTTGGATGAATGGTTGGTTAAATGGATGATCGGATGGATGGATTGGTGGACAACTGTACATTTATTCATTAATTTTCTGAACTGATTAATCCTAATTGTGGTCACGGGGAGGCTGGCGCCCATCTCAGCCGACTCTGGGTGAGGACAGAGTACACCCTGGAAAGCTCGCCAGACCATCGCAGGGCAGAAACATGCTGACGGCTATGCAGCCTACTCTTGACGAAAATCAGCAATAGTTCTTTTACATGCCTCTCACCATAGACAGTGAGAGACATGGCCGGCCTTTGATAACCCAGTTAGCTGCACTGGGGGATAAGTGTGCATAATGCATGAAATTTTTCTCATTAGGAATATTATACTGGGTAAAATGTATAATTTTTTCTTACATAGCTTTATCTGAATCCATGTTTTTGTTGTTGTTGCAGTTGTTTGGTTGTTGTTTTTTTAACTAATATTTCCTTCTAGCAATGGTTCTTGTGTAAGAGTATCTTGATTTCTGGGATTGACTGAACTATAAAACCCATCTAGATCTGTTTATTACCATGAGGACATACCCAAGGTTTACCTGGTAGTGGATATTGCTAGCAGATTTTGGTAGCAGATCGGCCTATTTTACAAGCTTTTAAGCCTATTCAATAAGCTGTAACAGAAACGGAGACTCATACCATTATAAATGGTGTCACATATTTTCTCACTTTTTTTTTTTTTTGCTCGTTAATGCAAAATCTTATTCTCTACTTCTCCATTCTACCTCCCTCTCAGCCTTTCCTCTCAATACGAGGTGATCTAATATCAGAAAATGGACATTAATGAATCTTTTTCTTGCTGTGTGCTGTGGGTATGAAGCGGGGGGGATCCATAATTACGTTTATAGAAAAACGCACCCAAGCATAGAGGATGGGCAGAAAGCTATTCATTTGAAACGCATCACTGGAGACGGGTACAAGCACAGGAGATGCAAGCAGAGCGCCAACACCTTGGAATAGGCTGCTGAAGGCTGGATGATAGGGTTGTAATGATGTACGTGCAAAAACGCTAATGTGGTAAAACTTTTCCTATAGCATGACACTAAAGATATTGTGCTGATTGTTTAAATTTTCTTCAGATACTTGAGTTTAACTACTTGATAAAAGTATTCTATTACTGTTACCACGTCGTCTGACTGGCACAACACACCAACACTGGAGACTCCGTCCATCAGTGTTACCTTACAGAAAACTTTACTATCAGCAAAGTTGTTATGGTAGTGCATTAAAACAACCATAGTAATATAAATCTGCTTTAGAGCTACAGTGCTGTCCCAACTGCTTTTAGGGAAAATTAATCAACACCCTCTGGCCAATCAGAATTGAGAAATTCAAAGATGGGTCAAATTTATGCTAATGAGCTATGTGTTCCTTTGAGATTGAATTCTGATTCTGTACTTTTGTCTTTATTTGCACATAGAATCTCAGGCTGATAGCTCCCACCAACTGTGCTTATTTGTATATTAGGCCACACCCACACTAGGATTTGTCGTTTCTTCATTTCTTCTGGTCTGCCATCTTTGCTGGCCATTACAATTCTTTTATTTGTGCATCAAGGAAGGAGGATCAAAGACCGATGAATCAAAATACAAAAGAACAGCTTTCCTGGAAGAGCTAGCGTATACCTGTAAACAGCCCATGAGGCTTCAGAAGAAACAGCATCTAATTTTTACTACAAAAAACTTCCTTGATGGGAGGGGCTAATGGATTAAGATGCAAAGATGACACACTATTGAGAAAACAATGATGCAACTTTTCTTTTATTATTATTATTATTATTATTATTATTTATTCTGAACTAAATTTTCAAAATTTTCTTGATCATGCAAAATGTTCTCAGAAACTTTATGAATAAGAATTCACTCATTCTTGCTCTGGTGCCAGGTTTAATCTTACACACGATTATTGGCTTTCTTAATTCTCCAGAGATAAAAGATCTTTGTGGTAGAACTTTCATCAAACCTTTATTAGCTTGGAGATAAATATCAGTGTACTACCTGTCTGTATTATTAGCAGGTATGCCAGAGCTAGATTTAAATATAATTACCAAAGGGGGAAAACCTGCGTAATAGGAGCCCGCAAGAAAATTAAATTACTTCCACAGATGGCGCAGATTTGTTAAAAGGTTTTAGGTTGTTGTAAGGAAAAACATATTCAAGGTGAAGGTTTAGAAACAACTGCTTGGATAAGACCGTATGATCGTTTTGACGCACAAGAGCTTATCAAATAAATACCTGGATAGATTTCAGTGATATTGTAGGAATGGTGTCAGTCTGTGCTGCACACTTAATATATATTATATATTGTATTGCTGTTTCCTTCTAAGTGTTTAAGGGATAATCTCAATTCTTACCATCAAGCTATCCAATCATCCATCCGTTATCTCACACAGTCCTCGAGATATGAAGCAAAACGTAAATGCCTGTGATATCGCCACCTGTTGATGGAAATGTGCCCCTGCCCCTGGTACAAAAGTAATACTAGTTTCTAAATAATGCCAGGAATCACTGAGAGTTCCCAAGGGTTCTGCTGTCTGAGGTTTGGGAACCTTACTGCACCAGCTCTCCAAAGGGTTTGTAGAAAACTTCAATCTAGGCTGTAGTATTGCTTTTATTTACAGAAAGAAAAATATCTGAATTAATCAGTTCATTTTACAAATAAAAACTATCTCAGCCAACACATTTAGCGAAGGCAGGGTACACCCTGAACAGCTCGCCAGTCCATCGCAGAGTCAATACACACAACCATTCACACTCACCCTCACTCACACCTAGGGGCAACTTGGAACAGCCAATTAGCCTAAGGAGGAAACCCATGCAAGCACAGGGGACCATCTTGGTGTGGCAGGCATGCTAACCGCTACACTGTCGTGCTGCCCCGCCTAAAATAATAAAAACGTTCGATTACCCTAATTATCAAGAAGGTCACCATGTAAAAGAAACAAAAAATAGCGTCAGGGTCCTGATCACTCTGTCAGGGTCTATTCTGTGATAAAAACTAACTTGTATATTGTTCTTAACATGATTAATTTATATCAGCTGAAGCATTCTGAGTAAAACAGCAGTAATAAAAGCAGCTCGCCTTTTTCATTGTCTCAAGTTTTATTCTCAGTCCACTCAATCAAAGGATTTAAAACAGCCTGTAAATGTACATAAAACAGGTATCGGGGGGATTTCTGTATGAAAACAAATGCAGCGGAAGGCTGTGCGCGACGTTCTTTCTCCAGCGGAAATTATGTATGAAATGCGAATGTAAATGGACACAGGAGAGTCGTTCATAACGCCAGGTGTAAACAGCTATGCATCTCAGCCGTCCACTTACGATCAGATCACTCGAGATGGATGTGAGGATGATAATACTGAGTTTGAAGAGAGCCTTTTCTGAGGCTGTTTCACTTGGGCATTAAAGAAATGTATCAAACTGCAATTAAGAGCCACACACACACACACACACACACACACACACACACACACACACACACACACAACCATGGCAGCCCGTGTTGTTTTCCAGCTTTAGCAATGTTTTTCCTACACTGTCACCACTGAAAGGAAATAAAATGCACAATAATACATTTGGGGGGCAGTGGTGGCCTGGTGGTATGGTGCTGGATTACTGATCCCAAGGTTGGGGGTTCAAGCCCCACTATCAACAGGTTGTCACTGCTGTCCCCCCAGTGCAGCTAACTGGGTTATCAAATGCCGGCCATGTCTCTCACTGTCTATGGTGAGAGGCATGTAAAAGAACTATTGCTGATTTTCATCAAGAGTAGGCTGCATAGCCGTCAGTGTGTTTCTGCCCTGCGATGGCCTGGCGAGCGTTCCAGGGTGTACTCTGCCCTCGCCCAGAGTCGGAAAATGAATGAATAATACATGCATGTCTGTTATACAGTTTAATGAGAATTTACTGCTTAAATTTTGTTCATGCAGATGACCTGGCAACTTGTTTGTTTTCTGAAACTGAGGGCATGCAATGTAGTCTGGAAAAAATGTTTCTAAAATGTTCCACTCCAGTCTGAACAGCATCTGAAAATAAGTCAAGATCAACCTTTTAGCGTCAGAATACACCAATGATCTAATTTTAAACTATCTGAGTGGGATTTGATGGTGATGTGTGGCCACACTGATTTATCCTATCGAGGCTGGACAGTGACAGCCCGACGATGGTCCACACACACACACACACACACACACACACACACACACACACACACACTCATTCCTAGCAGCAATTTGGAACAGCCAATTAGTCTAATGTGCATGTTTTTTGACTGTGGGAGGAAACCAGAGTACTCAGAGTAAACCTGGGGGACACATGCAAACTTAACACTGAACCGCCTTCACTGAACACTGACCCATCATCGCCTGGGACATTCTTGCTGTGAGGTGGACATGATGACTGCTCCGCCACTATGCCGCCATGTGGAATTTCTTCAAGATGGAGGACATTTGCTTGTTGATTTGAAAAAAAGGATGACAACGGACCCCATATTACGAACTAAGAATCCTAGTGGTCATTTAATGTATTGCCAGGGTCTAAATACTTTTTTTTCTCATCGATAATTGATTTTGTCATCCTCTTTGGCTTGCCATAATTACTTCCATACCACTATATTTTAACGTTTTGTTGGGCACGAACCCCAGAAATATCATTAACTACTCAGTCGACAGCAGCAGTCATGCCGAGGGCTGTGCCTATAGGCCATGCACGGCGTTCATCATTAACAAAGAGCTCACACTTCCTAGGCGCTTGACAGACCTCGGATACAGCACTCTATTCACCCAGAGCATATCATTATCCTCCATCAGCATCTCTCCATCTCTCCATGTTTCCAAATATAAGCTTGAAACCCTTTTCCTTCTCCGGTCTTGTGTGTTCGCGTTCCCTCTCGCTGCTTGATGGATGCTACTTAAGTGGATGATTCTCTAGCTCTATTTTCTTTTTTTTAATATTTTTATATCTGCTTTACTGCTTAAGTGATGTCTCGGGATGGAAAATTATTTGCATCAGGAGAAAATGCAGGACTCCTGAAAAGTTTTTAACTGAAACATATTCTTCTATCAATGATACAATCGATTCACCTACAAGTACTCCTATCGGGTGTTTTTTTAAGCCAGCAATATGATATGAGGTTCACTTTGTGCTGCAGGATTCGTGTCAATAAATTCCACATCATGACAGCTGAGGCAACAATGGATTGAGGTCTTACTGCATCCAGACAATTTTTTGAGGACGTAGTGCGGACATGGCGGAGAATGGCGAGGGTTTATCGATTTTTGAAGAGAATAAAGAGGTCAGG
This sequence comes from Neosilurus hyrtlii, assembly GCA_028564935.1. Classification (NCBI taxonomy): domain Eukaryota; kingdom Metazoa; phylum Chordata; class Actinopteri; order Siluriformes; family Plotosidae; genus Neosilurus; species Neosilurus hyrtlii. The sequence continues at coordinate 1,490,129 of JAOUQZ010000032.1, forward strand.
AACTGACTGTTTGGAGCTGTTAAATGTGTGGTGCAGGTGATGGTGTTGGTGTGCAGGCGTTCCATGGTGTAATGGTGAAATATTTGCTAATAAAAGTTTTCTCAGTAGATTATAGCACATCATTCATGTGCTTGAGACATGATTTATTTATTTGCTGAACCGCTTAATCCTACTACTGTCAAAGGGAGGCTGGAGCCTATCTCAGCTGACTCTGGGTGAAGAGAAGGTACACCATGAACAGCTTGCCAGAGCATCACAGGGTCATCACACACACACAACTATTCACACTCACACCTAGTGGCAGTTTGGAAGAGCCATTTAGTCTAATATGCATGTCTTTGGACTGTTGAAAGAAACTGGAAGAAAACCCACACAAATACAGGGAGAACATGCAAATTCCACTCAGAAACGCCCCCCTCCGAGCCCCGAACTCAAACCCAGGAACTTCTTGCTGTGAGGGGGTTATACTTATCACTACTCCATAGTACACCCTGAAGAGCATGCCAGAACTATTCACACTTAGACCTAGCAGCCGATTAGCTTGCATGTATTCTGGACTGTTCGAGGAAACTGGAGAACCCAGATGAAACCCCCACGCAAGCACAGGGAGAACATGCAAACTCAACACAGGAACCTCAACTCATCCTCGCTGACCTCAGGACTCGAATCCAGGACCTTTTTGCTGCAGGGTGACAATGTCAACTTCTATACCTAAGAGATGTTTATTCTATGATGGAGGTCAACACTTTTGTTTTGTAGGTGCTCCTGACCATCTCAGCGTTCAGTGAATAAACACTCACCACAGTGCTGTCGAGTCTTCAGGCGAAACTTCAGTGTTTGTGTTTGTCTGCAGTGAAGCGATTAATCCAGCTTTAATCCCAGAGCGCTACAAGAACCCTGACAGAACGTATTAACAAACCCACGAGAGGAATTCAAAAAAAGGAAGACAGAAAACGAGACTCTTTTGTTCTCTTGTCGTTGATCAGATCCAGTCTTTTTATTGTTCTTTATCAGAAACATCACAGTAGGAACATCGACATGCTCTCATTTCTATTAAAGTGAGTACGGAGTGGATTAAATGCAGCAGGAGGGGCATGAACATGATGCTTATCATCAAGCCAAAGCTAAAGGTTTTAAAGCTTCTGTACTGCAGTCTCGTTACCTTTCGATCGTTAAATTCTTTTTTATTTCTTCAAGAACAAAGAATTTATTTAATCATACATTTTCAGTTAATCTTCTTATTCAGAAAAGGTGACATTGTTCATTTTCTGAAGCGTTTCAACCCAAATCATAATTTGGACCGTGGGGAGGCTGGCGCCCTGGGCAGAGGGCAGAGTACACCCTGGAAAGCTCGCCAGGCCATCGCAGGGCAGAAACATGCTGACGGCTATGCAGCCTACTATTAACGAAAATCAGCTATGGGTCTTTTACATGCCTCTCACCACAGACAGTGAGAGACATGGCCGGCATTTGATAACCGAGTTAGCTGCACTGGGGGAACAGTAGTGACAACTTGTTGATAGTGGGGCTTGACCCACCGACCTTCTGATCAGTAAGCCACCACTGCCCAGAAAAAGTCATAGTAATCACATTTAAAGTCGGGCTTGATTCCATCGTCAGCCCAATATGATCCAAATAGAATATTTTAGAAACTTTTCTGGAAGAAATTGAGAAAATCATATTTATTGGCACCCCTAATTAAAATGATTCGATACGATGACTTAAACATTACCTTTAAACTCGCCCTGACCGCTGAAATGGGCGCCAGCCTCCCCGCGGCCCTAATTAGGATTAAGCGGCTTAAAAATTGAATGAATTTCATTCTAACACAGAGATTTTACAAACCTGGCTGCCTCTGCCAGGAGGTCATGATTTAGGCTGGAAACAATCTATTATTAGAGCAGTGATGTATGAATATGAGAAATCTAATTTAGAATTTAAAATAGTATTTTTTTTCTTTAATAAATAAATAGTTTTCTTAAAAGTATTGGCACCCACCACAATTACTAATATCTGGTGACATTTCCCTGAAGTCTGCTTTTCTTTTTTTTTCTTCCACACCCAACACTTTCCAGGCAATATCTTGAGAAAAACTTAACCTGTCCTCATTAAATGTTGCAAACTTACTCCGTTACCGTATATCAAGAAGCCTACCGATTTTTAGAATACTGCATTAAGATTTCATGGATTTCTTACCACAGATATCTACAGCCTGCCTTTCCATCGCAGGGTCAACCCACACACTCACATTCACTCCTGGGGCAGTTTAATATAAAACAGCTAATTAGCCTAATGTGCATGGCCTTTGACTGTCAGAGGAAACCAGAGTAACTGGAGGAAACCCACACAAGCACAGGGAGAACATGCAAACTGCACACAGAAACGCCCTCATCAAACCTGGGGCCTCGAACCCAGTACCTTCTTGCTGTGAGGCAGACATGCTAACCAGTACACAGGCATGACACCCATTTCCTGTGTTTATGGAATAATAATAATAATAATAATAATAATAATAATAATAATAATAATAATAATAATAATAATAATAATAATAATAATAAATGCAGGATGCCTCCTGTATTGAACTGTTTTCTTAATTAAATATCTCATTAATAATGAAGCGTAGCCACTTAACCAGGAAGTGTTTGCGTCACTGATGTTAGCATATTGGGTTAATCAGGAAACTCTAACTGTAAGCAATAAAAGTCAGGTTTAAAGCCATCAGGGTCGACTCACAGACTCAAAAAATATAATTTCCTGAAGTGAGAAAAATTACATTTGCAGAAATTGTCTGGAAGCGTAGCTTGTGATATGTCACTGAGAGACAGGATTCTGGGGTGAAAGTTTAGAAATATGACCCATTTTATATTTCACAGCTCACTGACCACTCCGCTTTAACGACAGCGCACCCTCAAGCCGGCATCAATGCTCCAGGTTTGACGTGCAGGCTCTTTGAATGAACCTGTAAAGATTTTATAGAACCCAGCGGAAACTGTTTAATTCAACAAATAATCTCTAAAAAGCTTGTTAAAGGATGAGTTCATTTATTTAACTGCTTAATCCTACTAAAGTCAAGGGGACGCTGGATCCTGCCTCGGCCGACACGGAGTGAAGGCAAGGTACACACTAAACAGCTCGCCAGTCCATCGCAGGCCCAACACTCGCCCAACCATTCACACTCACACGTAGGAGTTTTTTGAAACAGTGAATTAGCCTAATGTGCAGGTCTTTGGACTGTAGGAGGAAACCAGGCTACCTAGAGGAAACCTACGCAAGCATGGGGAGAACATGCAAGCTCCACTCAGAAACCTCACCAAGCCCTTCAGATGGCTAAATATTAATTCATTCATTCATTCATTTTCTAATCTGCTTAGTCGTGGGAAGGCTGGCGTCCATCTCAGCTGCCTCTGGGCAAGGGCAGGGTACACCCTGAACAGCTCACCAGGCATCAAAGATCCAACACACATACAGCCATTCACACTCGATTTGGAACAGCCAGTCAGTCTACTGTGCATGTTTATGGGCTGTGGGAGTACCCAGAGGAAACCCATGCAAGCATAGGGAGGACATGCAAACTCCACAAAGAAACCTTTCCAAGCCTGAGACAAAAAAAAAAACCCTTCAAATGTCTATATATAGATAGATAGATAGATAGATAGATAGATAGATAGATAGATAGATAGATAGATAGCGCCGTTTATAGAATCATAACATATATCATATATTATTTGTGTGCATAAACTCTGTACAGAAATCTACGCACATACACAAAAGAGCCTTTAGCAATAAATAACAAATATACAATTCCTGTTTCCGAACTGTCTTGCCATCAAACAGCAATTCCAAACACAATTGGGCGGATATTTCCCAAAACGACAGGGCAGCGCGAGCATCCTGTCCGCAAGGACATTAAGCTTGGTTTGAAGAACAGGAATTCAACATCATTAAGTGCAGTAGCAATAGCGCCTCGAGGGGAGGCTAGGAACTTGTGGTTCTTTAATGATGGTGCTGAACTATGAGAATACGATGGCCAGCCCACGCTCAACACAATGAGTCAATTTAGAAAAGAAAACACACACACAAGAACATAAAGTGTTCATCAGAGACCTCAATCTGTCCCTCCATTGCTCGTGTCTTCTGTTCTATCCAATTTCAGAAAGTGACCGAAAGGAGCGAGGATGTGAAGGAGTCACTCTTGAGTGATGGAACGGAACAAGGCGATGCCTTTTAGAATTCATCGTTCTCCGTTCTGATTGGTCAGTTTCCCTTACCATTTCTATAGTAACAGCTTCCATATGGCTGGTACACTGATGTTTTCTATAAGAGGGCAGCCAGTGTTGTAATGGTTAGAACGTTAGGTCCTGGGTTTGAGTTCTGGGCTGTTTCTGTGTGGAGTTTGTATGTTATACGAGTGCTTGCGTGGGTTTCCTCTGGGTACTATGGTTTTCTCCAACAATCCAAAGATATCCTACTAGGGTTACAGGGAGGCTATCTCAGCCAACTCTGGGTGAAGGCAGGGTAAACCTTAAAAAGCCTGCCAGTCCATCACAGGGCCAACACACACACACACCTAGGGACAATTTGAAAACAGCCCTCTCACTCTCTCACTCATTTGCCGAACCGCTTGATTCTACAAGGATCATGAAGCCTATCTCAGTCGACACTGGGCGAAGGCGGGGTACATCCTAAACAGGGCAACACCGCAAACATTCACAGCTGGGAAAGTTAGGAACAGCCAGTTAGTCTTTGGCCTGTCAGAGGAAACAGGAGTACCCGGAGGAAACCCACACAAGCATGAGGAGAACATGCAAACTCCACACAGAAATGCACTGGGACCCGAACCCACTGCTAACCACTACGCCACTGTGCCACCCTCGAAGGGGACGATGTTTCCTGAGCTAGTTTGCTGATTGTTAAATGGCATCCTGTGCAGTGAAGTGATGAAAGAAAGCCACACGGAATATAAAACCTCACTTTTTTTTATACATGCCATCCGTAGTGAGCGCTGGATATTGCTTTTGGATTCTTTGTCATATTTTTAAATCACAGATCTAAGAAACCCTGTCCTTTATAAATATATTTTCAAATAAATAAATATATAATAATAATATTAATAATAATAACATGTGCTTGAAAGTCTTTGAAAGCGTGTTTGATGGGCTCACCAAAGCAAAGCGGCCTGATAAATTGTAATAGGAAAGTGTGTCATCTAATCTAATGAGAGCTCCGACGTCCCATTTGTGCTGTAGTTACGCATGAGCACAATACAGACGGACCTGATTTATGAAACGGCAACAGAAGAAGCTCATCACACACCCTGAGCCATTTCTACCCTCAGTAATGGGCAGTTAGGAGCGCCCTGATTGCATGTGTGTCTTCTGGGGGGGTTGGGGGGGCAGATGATAACGGACCTCGTTTTTTGTATTGCAGCGCTCATTACAGTGAACACAGAGACGGCAGGATGACAGATTTAGACATAAATTCCACCTGTGTGTGTGTGTGTGTGTGTGTGTGTGTGTGTGTGTGTGTGTGTGTTTTCCTAACATGTCCTGCATAAGGGATGAATTTAGAAAGTATCTGCCACCTGCTGAAGGGATCTCACTCTCTTCCATCATCATTAATTCATTAAAAATGTATTTACCGAGGACGATGCAATACTGACGTGTTCGGTGAAATCCTGCTCACTTGGAGCCGCCGCAAGGTTAAAATACGGGTCCGGGACTTCTTCCCCTTTTGGGATTCTGATGGAGGACAGCTGAGGAGGTGTTTGTGTTATTAGATGCTTTGCCGAGTAATGAGGTGCCAGGAAAAGCATGTGAAGTGTTTCATCAGCAAGCATTTAAAAAAATTACTTTAACTTTTATACTTCTGGAAGGGAATGAAATGTTGATGAAGAGGTCCTGAGTTCGAGTCCCGGGCTTGGTGAGGGAACGTTTTTCTGTGAATGTTGTGTGCACGTATTCCCTGTGCTTGTGTATGTTTTCTCTGGGTACTCCAGTTTCCTCTGACAATCCAAAGACATTAGGCTATCTGGCTGTTTCAAATTGCCCCTAGGTGTGAGTGTGAATTTTTGTGTGTGCTTTCCTGTGATGGACTGGCGAGCTGTTTGGGGTGTACCCACCATCCCCCAGAGTCGTAGGTGGAGCTGCATGGGTTTCCTCCAGGTACTTTGGTTTCGTCCGACAGTCCAAAAACATGCACATTAGGCTAACTGGCTGGTCCAAATTGCCCCTTGGTGTGAGTGCGAGAGTGAATGTCTGTGTGTGTTATCCTACGATGGTCCAATAAAGTGTACAGGGTGTACCCCTCCTTCACTCCGCGTCGGCTGAGGAACACACCTGTCTCCCTGCAACACCAAGTAATTTGTATTTCAGATTTGATTCTTGGCTCTTATTATATTTTAGTTGAAATATTTCTGGTCTAGAGAGCAGTGATCCCCCCCACCCCCAAAAAAAGCTCATAAGTACGGTACAATAATATAACTCAGTAAAACCTCCAACATTTCAAAGGTACATTTTAATTGAAATCAAGATAATCAATTTCACACATGAAACTTCATTCAGTGCAGTTTTTATTCATCATGATTTAAAGATGATCCCCAAAATGATGGGCATCATCGTCTATACACTTTCGGATTTGATTTCTAAAAGGTGCCATGACTCGACGGGTCATGTCGGGTGGAACAGCGGCGATCTCCTGCTGAATAGCAACCTTAATGCTTCAAAGGTTCAGGGTGGATCAGTATACATCCATGATTTAAGGTAGCACCACAAAAACAAATCACAAGGGGCGTGGTCAGGGATACAGGCCGACACCCACCCAACATTACCACACGAAGATATCACCTGATCCGGAAATATTTTCTTCAGCACTTAATGATCTTTGAGCTGTGCATGCTCATCAAGTTCTTCAACACCACCTCTCATGCTATTGCATCACTAAGTTTCATGTGTCCAAATTAAAATTTGGGTCACATGGTCAATTTGGGCGGCACGGTGGCGTAGTGGTTAGCGCATCCGCCTCACAGTAAGAAGGTCCTGGGTTCGATTCCCAGCATGGGTGTTTCTGTGTGGAGTTTGCATGTTCTCCCTGTGCTTGCGTGGGTTTCCTTCGGGTACTCCGGTTTCCTCCCACAGTCCAAAAACATGCACAGTAGGCTAATTGGCTGTTCCAAATCACCCCTAGGTGTGAGTGTAATTGGTTGTGTGACTGATGGCCCTGCGATGGCCTGGCGAGCCATACAGGGTGTACCCTGCCCTCGCTCAGAGTCGGCTGAGATGGGCGCCAGCTTCCCCGCGACCCTAATTAGAATTAAGCGGTTCAGAAAATGAATGAATGAATGAATGGTCAATTTGGGTCACACAGACCATCCCAGCTCTCCGAAGCATGATGTGGTCCTAAATTTGACCCTTAAACAATATTTTATAAACTATAACCCACTAAGCTGTCTGGAAACCACTTTTTTCTGGAATATAAACACTTTTATATGTCCTTCTCTTTTTCAGGCCAGGATGGCTAACCATGCCGCTCTCGCGTTTTTCCTGTGAGTAGTACTTCAAAGATATAATCCCATCATCTCGTGATCTAGACTGACGGTTATCATGAAGATAGTTTCATTCTTTCTAACAGCTCAATCTGGTAGTGTGGGTTTTTTTCACTTATTGTGCTTTTCACTAAAAGTACTGGGTTTGGTTTATTGGCTGCAAGTGAAGCTGTACAGTCAGAAGTGTTTGCATGCATGAATAAAAAAAAACAAAAAAAAAACATGGTTTTGATGACAGATCAATCGATGTTTTTCATTTAGTTGCATAATAATTCTGCACACTAATAGTTGCCTAATAATGGTGTACATGTAGATATTCTCTTAAGAAAGACAAAACTTCACTTTTACTAATTAAATGCTCAGGTTTGAGGGTTCGTTAACATTTTGGATTGACCAAGAGCACTGTATAGTTGTACAATAACAATTAATCCTCAAAAATACAACTTGCCTAATAATTGTGCACACAGTGTACAGTAATGAACCATCACTGTTGGAGAAGTCAAAACAAATTTTTAGGCCCCTAACCCTTTAAAGTTCGACCTCACCGTGCTAAGACCCCTGGACAAGATTTTAACTAAGTGTACTTCTGTCCACCCAGCAGTATAAATGGGTACTAGTAAAAATACTGGGAAGGTAACCTGCAATGGACTAGCGTCCTGTCCAGGAGGAGTTCAGCTCTTCACGCTACAGAAACTGGTCTGATGAGCCAGTAGACTTGGGTGTTAAAGAAAAAGCCTTTAAAGCTCAGTTTGATAAATTTAAAGCTGTATATATAAACTGTTATATTGATTGAAATTATCATTACACCCTGATAGCAATCAATAATTAAAGCGATTTGAAAAACCTTAAAGGGCAGTGGTGACCTGGTGGTAGGGTGCTGGATTACTGATCCCATCGTTGGGGGTTCAAGCCCCACTATCAACGGGATGTCCCCCCAATGCAGCTAACTGGGTTATCAAATGTCTCTCACTGTCTGTGGTGAAAGGCATGTAAAAGAACCATTGCTGATTTTGGGGGGTGAAACTGATAGAAATGTTGCTAGCTTTTCAGATTACCAACCCCAGCTTTAGTGTACAGTGTAACCACAAATAATTTATCTATACCCACTGGGTATGAGCAAACATGCATTCCGATTGGTTGGTTATTCCACAAAAAAGAGCAATAATTTTTGAAATTAAGGTATTTGAAAAATGTAAAAGAAATTTCCCACCAAATGTGAATTTATTGGTCTGTCATGAGGAACAGAGCTCCAGTCTTCGATACCTGATCCCCAATCCCCAATCCTACTTCACACTTCCCAGGACAGTGAAAAGCAGCACGAATATTCCTCAGAAGTTATAAAACACACCACCAGGATGGTTCCAGGAACAGCGGTTAGACAGAAAGTTCCAGTGTGTGTATATGGAACTGTGAGTGGGCAGCTCTGTGGGTGAACGTCTTCCTCATGGCAATGTTTCTCCACTCATCTTTCTCAGCATCCTCTACATGCATGAATGCTGGTGTGTGTGTGTGTGTGTGTGTGTGTGTGTGTGTGTGTGCGTGTGATCTCTTTTCACAGTCTTATCTCTACCATCCACAGTGGATCAGCACTTGAATGTCTAAGTTGCACAACATCGACTGAAATAATAATCAGCTTTTTAGATCTTTTACTGAATTCACACGATAGAAAAATCAATAGCTGTTCTAAACCCCGCCCCTTTGCCCAGGGAGTCGTAAAGTCCTGTGTGGCCGCTGGGTCATGTGGGGAGAAAAATGTGATGGTAATAATAACAATAATAATAATAATAACAATAATAATAAATTATAACAGAGGTACTCCTAATCTAAAGGGGAAAAAAATCATGAAAACATGTCATGTCATTTTCTTAACCACTGAATCCTAATTAGGGACGCAGGGAGGCTGGCGCCCATCTCAGCCTACTCTGGGCGAGGGCAGAGTACACCCCAGACAGCTCGCCAGGCCATCACAGGGCAGAAACACACTGATGGCTATGCA
>JAOUQZ010000032.1:1499767-1540832 GCA_028564935.1 Neosilurus hyrtlii
CCTGTCGATAGTGGGGCTTGAACCCCCAACCTTGGGATCAGTAATCCAGCACCTTACCACCAGGCCACCACTGCCCCTAAAATAAAAGAAGGGGGAAAAAGTACAGAGTAAAAGAAGAAAATCAAGAAAAAAAGAAAGAAAACAAAAATTACAATAAAATAAAAAAGAAATAAAGAGAACGATAATCAAATGAAAAAAAATGAATGAAAGATAGAAACAAAAGAAAATTAAATGAGTAAGTAAAAAAAGACCTCAGGAGTCCAGACGCTCCTGCCGAAAGGACCGTTTCATAATATGCCAATATAGAACACGCAAAGTAAGTTTGAAAGCCCAGCTTCAGCACACGGCAAGATACAGTTTTGCATCTGTGTAGTTTGTGTGTGTCACTCACACACACAAACTCATCCTAGCACTCAAAGTAGTGAGCCAGCATAGCAAGTTTGAAAGCCTCAGCTTCAGAGCGTGTCAAGTAAATGTCCGGAAACTAAAGTGCTACAGACAGACGGACGGAACCCATTCCTATAATTCCCGAGCCACTTTGTGGTTTGTAGCTAAAAAAAGAAAAACAATAAAAGGGTGGCACAGTGGTGCAGTAATTAGCATGTCCACCTCACAGCAAGAAAGTTCTGGGTTCGAGTCCCAGGCTTGGCGAGGGCATCTAGGTGTGAGAGTGTAAGTGGTTGTATGTGTGTTGGCCCTGCAAAGGTCTGGTGAGCGGTTCAGGGTGTAAGCCACCCTCGCTCAGCGTCGGCTGAGATGGGCGCCAGTCTCCCCACAACCCTAATAGGATTAAGCGGTTCAGCAAATTAATGAATGAATAAAATATGATAGAATAAAGATAAATGTGTAACTAGAAAAAGGAAGAGAAAAAGCATAGTGACTAGCGCTCTGTATTTGTGGAACTGATCCATGACGTGACTCTTCACCACCAGATCGATCTCGAACCCTCTGACCTTTAAACTCTCTGCATTTCGTGCTTCAGGGCTCGGAACCTTTCAGCTGAAGTTGATCATAAAACTGTCAAGTTTCTTCAGCAGTCACACACTGATTCATCTCACACACACACACGCACGCACGCACGCACGCACGCACGCACACACACACACACACACACACACACAAACAAACTCCATCCTAATTCTTTCTTTAATAAAATGGAATTAAAACAAACTGAGGGATGTCTCACTTTAAAGGCCATCTCTTCTGTGTTTTGTTTTTGAAGTTTGAAAAAGCAGAAATACTGAAAGGTATCTGAGAGGAGAAAAAGAGAGAGAAAGACAGATAGAAACAGAAAGAAAGAGAGAGAGACAGAGTAAGAGAGAAAGAGAGACAGAGACAGAGAAAGACAGACAGTGAGAAATGGAGAGGGAGTGAGAAACACAGAGAAAAGAGAGAGAGAAGGTGAGAGAGACCTTCTTGCTGTGAGGCGGACGTGCTAACCACTGTGTCACCGTGCCACCTGATTATTATCAGATTTATTTAATACATCGACAAATAGTTATTGATAAAATTTTTAGTGCAATTTTAGGTGGACAATTCAGGGCATTTTAAACTCCCAGCAGGCTTTGAACCCATGACCTACTGCACCTGAAGTAAATGTTTCAGCATTGAACCTATTTACCTAAAGTTTATTCCTACATTCGGTCAAAGATGTATTGAGTGACTTCTGATGTAAATTCAGATCCCTTCCCTTTACAACTCACCCATCCTTCACCCACCCAAGTCAGGGTTGGATATGCTGACCCAGTACCATATCTCAAAAACTAGAACCAGTCAACAGTTTTAAACATCAGTTTAAGTCCCAGTGGACTAAAATTAGCAAAGTTTGACACTGTTTATTTCAGGTGCATTTTGGCTGTAGACCCGTGTTTCCTATTTTTTTTCCCCTGGAGGTCACTGATTAAAACTCATTCTGAGAAAGCTGAACATCTCACACTGTGACGTTCTTCATGTGTGAAAGTGAGACACAAAACCAGCGCAGTGCAGCTGAGGAAGAGAAGAAAAAATAAAGAGAAATAAAAATAGCAGCCCGTTTTTTTTCTGTAGTACTTCTGTCACTTGCTTCTGCAGCTGATGCTGTGTGCAGTTCAGTGTTCACTCCGAACAACCAGCGACTCCAACGACATGACTGAGCGCCGAGACCTGAGAGGAAAACTAACACGACTGCAAGGACAATGGAGGAGAAGGAGGAGGAGGAGGAGGAGGAAGAGAGGGAGGAATGAAAGAGGGTAGAAGTGAAGGGCAAGGAAGGAAGGAAGAAAGCAAGGGAAAGGAAGAATGAAAGGAGGAATACAGTGGTGTAAAGGAAGGGGGAAAAGGGAGGGAGGAAGGAAGAGAGGGAGGGAGGAAATAAGAAGGAAAAATTAAACCATGAAAAGAAAAAAAGAAATTTAAAAGGAGGAATAAAAGGAGGAGTAAAATGTGGGAAAGGATGAAGAAATGGGAAAAAAGTAAGAAGAGTTAAAGGAAGGAATAAAGAAAGAAATGTATAAATAGAGAAACAAATGGAAAAAATGGAAAGAGGAATGAGAACATGGAAAGGAGGAGAGAAGAAGGAGTAAAAGGAGATGGGGAAAAGAAAAAGATATACAAAGGAATGGAGGGTGGAAAGAGGGAAAGAAATAAGGGGAAAAAAGAAAAGAGAGCAAGAAAGATAAAGAGAAACAAATGAAAAGGAAGAAGGGAAGGAAAAAAGAAAAATAAGGATAGTGAAGATATTAGCCAGGGAAAGAAAGAAAAGAAGAGAAAAATAAAAGGAAGAAATAAAACAAGACAGGAAAATAGAGAGAGAGAGAGAGAGAGGGAGAGTTTCATCATCTTTTCTATGAAGTTTCTTGCTGCTTTTTTTTCTTACTGACTCGGGAACAAAAAAAAATCATAAAAGCAGGAAGTAATAACGTGGACACGTTACGAGTGTGTTCAAGAAACTATGACGCACTCACACGGCTGGAACAAATTTCTTATTTCACCACAAAGGTGACAAAAAGAAAATACAATCAGGGACTCGGAGAGTTTCAGTGGAATCATTAGCCTTGTGTTACACATCAGGATTGTGTTAACATTGTTAGCAACATTAGCAACGTAGCTCGCTTAAACTCCATTTCTCATCCACTGTGTTTTTTCTGCTTCATTGGCGAACGTCTGAGTGGAGTAATGAAACGGATAAATATCTGATTACAGTTTAGAATTTAATCTGGTCTGTGAAGACAAAGAAGGGGGAGATGGACAGAGTGCTGCTAAGAAGGAAAAAGGGACCAGACAAGGAAGGAAAGTAAGAGAGGAATGGAATTTTTTCTGGGTGGGGTGGCAAGGAAGAAAGACGAAAGAAAGGACGAAAGGATGAAAAGAAGACAAGGGAGTAAAGAAAGGTCAGAAACAATGGAGGGGAAAGGAGAAGGACAAAGAATAGGGGAATAAAAGAAGGAATATGAGAAGGAAGGAAGGGGGGAAGGAAAAAGAATAAATAAAATGGAATAAGGAGAGGAAGAAAGGACCATGAGAAGGAAGGACAGAAACAAAGGAAGGAAAGAAGGTTGGAAAGGAATTGAGGAGAAAAAAGGATGAAAGAAGGGGAGGAAGGAAGGAAGGAAGGAAGGAAGTACAGAAGGAAGAAGGAAATAATAAAAGGAAGGATGGAAAGGAGGAAGAAATAGAAAGGAAATGAAGGGGGGATAGCAAGGAAAAAAGTAAGAGAGTAAGAAATAGAAGAAAAATAAAGGAAGGAGGTAAAAAAATGAATAGTACAAAATGATGAAAGCAGAAAAAGAAGAGGAATCTATAAAATGAATACAAATGTCATTAAAATGGTACAGGTATCCCACAGGTGAACAATCACGTACCATTCATGTGGCGGTATGGGAATAATATGGGATCATGTGTGAGAATGAAATATGGTTCTCAATGGTTACAGCAGAACGAGTGCCTGCAGGATTAAACAGAAACGCTGGGCACCATAAAATATTAAAACAGGAGGCTTTGTTTCAGCAGTGAAAACACCACCCCTGCTATCAATCCATGTCTCGACTGGATGACTCGACGTTCCTGTTCCGGAGTCATGTTTGATATTGATTTCCGTTTAATCTGAGATCTGCGACGAAAACGTGAATCGGCGACACTTTGTTTCCCGTGAAGGAAAAGCAACATGATGCAGGTGACGGTAATAATGTAATCAGTTGTACTGATTATTCCCTACTACGGTCACGGGCAGGCTGGAGCCTATTTCAGCCGACTCTGTGTGAAAGCGAAGTTCACCCTCGACAGCAGGCCAGACCATGGCAGGGTCAAAACAAACACACAACCATACACACTCATGACTAGGGGTCAACTTGGAATAGTGAGTGAGTCTCATGTGCATGTCTCTGGAGTGTCAGAAGAAACCAGAGTACCCAAAGGAAAACCATACAAACATAGGGAGAACATGCAAAATCCTCGCAGAAATGTCCTCGCCGAGCCCGGGACACAACCCCAGAACCTTTTTGCTTTGAGGCGGATGTGCTAAGGGGATGATTATACTAGAATGCATTCTCAAATTTGTCGCGCAACATTCGCAGCATCGCATTTTGGTCACCTGGTTTGTGAACTCATCACAAAAAATTTCAACTTCTCAAACAGCCCACAGACATGGCAAAAAAGTCACAAAGATGTCGTTATTCCTTTTATCTTTGTAAGAAAATGCGACAAGTTGGGGACTTCCATGCAGAAAGTTTAAGACTTGCTGGTATCCACAATATTCAGTATATTTTGTAATCATTCATATTTTATGTGTATTTTGTTGGCACTAATAATTCATGAATAAAAAGTGAATGGTTTAAAAACAAAAAGCAAACAAAGAGTGACTGATGTACGAAGAGAGATTAATTGTTTTCGCCAAACATCCATAAACCAATCGCAAATTTCTCGCAAATCAGTTGCAAAAACTGTTGTGCGAGATACATATTTCGGCAGCAAAATATTCGCTTGCATGTGGAGTCAGAAAACATCTTGACATGAATTTCAAAATTTACAAAAAATCACAAAACAATCAATTTGTGTCAGTTGCGTTTCTATCGCACCTCTAGTGTGATCACACCCTGACCATTACAACACTTCACTACAAAACTAAAATTTTGCTTTTTATTTATCACTGCAGTCATTATTGTTGTTGTTGTTGTTGTTTACATTTCCTTTACTGTTCTATAATATTGTAGTTATATTTACAGCCGTGGAACATCTGTAAACACTTTGACATGGAATTTGATTCATTTCTTACATGAGGTTGTTTCACATGTGGCTTTGTTTCCATAATGGAAACTCAAGACCCTGCTAATCAATGCTAATCAGTCTGGGTCAACAGGGGACATGAGATGACAACAAAAAGACTCGGCGAGCGGATTTTATTTCCTTCTGCGCTGGTTTTCAGTCTGTGTCGATAAGCTGTGTTCCAGTTTAGGTAAAAACACACAGCTTGACTCTGATGTTACGATTTATCTTCAGGACAGCGAGATTTTTTTATTATTTTGCAATTCATGCCGGATCATTTGGCGCAGTTCGTCCCAGATTGGAGTGAATGACGCAGAGAGAGAGCGAGATATAGAGGTCAGATGGTTTGGGAAAGTCAACGTCAGAGAAGTTTGCTCTCTGAACACCTGCTGCCTCTTGCTTCAGCATGTACTCATCCAGCAGAGCTAATGAAAAGTGACTGCACTGAGATGACAGGTGTGTGACGCTGGTTAGCGCACGAAGGATGAGCTATGAGTAGGATGGAGGTCTATGGTCTGAAAAAAAGAGCTTTCACACCTCTAGCACTCTTGTGTCATCACATGTAGAAGAACATGTTGGGGAAAGAATAAGAAGAAGAGCCTCAGGAACAGCATCGGGAAATTCAGGCGAGAGTGATAAATGGACAGGTGATGTATCATTCAGCAGATCCATCCACTGAGGCCATGCATCAGCAGCACAGAGAGATGGTTCATTCAGTTCTGCAAGAATAGAGGTACTGATGGGATTAGTTTTAAACCATCCATTTCACAAGTATATAAATTTTCTACCCATTTCCTTCGCCAAAGGTCCAGATTACAGACGCCCTACAGAAGGAGCTGTAAAGCAACTCTGCCCAGCGTCCCTCATGGAAGTTGCATTAACCTCATCAGAACCTGTTTCTCCCTTCCTTTCCCTCTTCCTTTTCCTCTTCCTTTCCTTTTCCTGTCATTGCCTCTCCCTTCCTGTACCTTCAGGACTTTGTGGATCCATTGTTCTAAAGCAAGCAAACAGACCCATGATTGTTTTATCTATCTGATTGATATGTGACCAATTTTGACTCTTAGTGTTCTTACCTGGGGAATTGTGTGTTAATAGGTATCGAGCTGTGATGACTCGAGTTAATGATATTGAACATCGGAGCTTTCTAAATGAGCACATAGTTCAGCCAGTAATATGTGAAGGGATTTAGGGGTAGAGTTGTGCACTGAAAGTTCATCATATCTGAATGATGTGAGAAATACTGTACTTGACAACAGAATCCAGGGGTTATGCAGAAAATCAATATGTAAACTAAGCAAGGGTTGTCCTAAAAATAGGAGATTATACAAAGGGCAAAAGACAAAAGACGCAGAATTTGCATAAACAATAACTGGCTACAAAGCCTCAGAGTGAACTCCAAAACCTTTAAATTACACCCATGATTTTCTTACTTGCGTCTCATCCCTGCCTCTTAATCCCTCCCACTGAGCAAACATGAAGAGACTGGAGAAAACAAAGTGAAGACCGCGAAATCAAGGAAATGTGTTTTAAGAGAAACGAGACGTCATTTCCTCTGAAGAGTCACGTGAGGACCACTTCTGATGACAACGACACAGCTGGACCTACTGTATAAAAAGCATCCGACATCATGTAAGGGCCGAGCTATTTATACGCTGCATGCAGCTTTACCAGGAAGGCTGCTCTCATGTATCCTCAATCATCACTCCTTGCTCCTTGCTCAAATGCACAAACAGGAGAATTGGGACAGACAGGGAAGATAGCGGACCAGAAAAACTTCCGGTTTAAGCGGAGTGACATCCTGAACAAGTCACCAAAATATTGGAGGACTAATACAGGCACAAACAAGTATTCACATTCACACCTATGGACAATTTAGGATGGCCACCTGACCTTATCTGCATGTCAGTACTGTTGGAGGAAACCCGAGTACCCAGAGGAAACCCTTGAAATCACAGGGAGAACATGCAAACTCCAACAGTTGGCTATGAAATCTGACTCCAGAACCTTCTTGCTGTGGGGCGACAGTGCTAATGACTATACCACTGTGCTGCCCACATCTACCCTGCTATTTCATTAAATGAAAATTAAAATAAAAAGACTTCTTGAGTATTCATCAGTTGGTCCCTTTTCTGTTTGCTGTTAATTTCCTTCCACTTTATGACTAGAAATAACTGCCTGTGAGCATGACCAAGATGGCCACCAAGTGGAAAGACCTCACAAGAAGGTTTATAGGCTTTGATTGCATTGTTGTTATGCTGTGAAATCTGGTCTACACGATAAACACTCCAGTGAAGTCCTGGTGTGGAGTAGCATTAAATGAAACGAAAAATCTGCACTACGTACCAGCAGAAGGAAGATTATAACCTCCTTCAGCAGCCATGGACGCAAATTCAAATTCTGACCTTCATGCATTATTAAACACCTGTAACCAGAAACGCTAACGTAGATTCTACATTACAGTAGACGGAAGGAGATACAGTCTAAACAGTACAGTCGATCCTTGGAAGTGGAACGATTGAAGCGAGCATGCAGCGTGTATGATTTGTTTACGTCTTTCAGTCTAACAGGATTATAGCTGCGAATACAAGCAGGCGCGATCTGGAGTGTGAGGAGAAATGTATTCCTCCTTTTCATTGATCTCAGGGAAGTTGCGACCACGTCTTCTCTCTGCAGAACAAGGTGTCACTCACAGATACCAAACAACGCCACAATTACCTTGCCAGAAATCGATAGAAGCAGAAGGAGTTTTTAAAAAAAAAGCTCAGAGCCTTTTCACGCCGCCACTGCTCCTGTTCCCTCCTGGTAATTGAATTCCTGTCTAAATACTCCCACTGCACCTCAAATTCTAATCCCGAACAGTTTGTCATCCCCTTTCTTTTATTCTATTGAGGATCACAAAAGACTCTCAGAGCCGAGAAACACGCAGACGAGCAAACCTCTGACAGTGCTCCATAGAGACGTCGACTCGGCCCCTGCTTGTCAAAACAGTTACGTTCGCTGACAAAACCGCAAATAACATCTGTATGAATAAAACAAGCAACAACATCACGGGATGTGGGCAAGAGAAAAGGCAAAGTTTTCATACGATTGCAAACACTGAAGACTTTAAAATATACAAAGGTACGTTGTTCTGCCATAGAAAAATCATTGACAGCAGGTGGTGTGATGAAATCCATTTATACTGTGGAGCCTCTGCAAAACATTCCGTCATCTGCTGAGCCGCTTAATCCAATAGGGTCGTGGGGGGGGGGGTGGGGGGGGGGGTGGGTGGCCTATCTCCGGGTGAAGACAGCGTACAGCTTGAACAGTTCTCCAGTCCATCACAGGACCAACAAATACACACTCATGTCCAGAGACAACTTTGGAACATGTTTACTTGTATATTGTGCATGGTGGTGAAGTGATAAGCATATCCACCACACAGCAAGAAGGTCCTGGGTTCAAGTCCCAGCCTTGTGTGTTTCTGTGAGGACTTTGCATGTTCTTCATGTGCTTGCCTGGGTTTTTTCCAGGTGTGAATGTGTGAATTGTTGCATGTGTGTGTATGTTGCCATGAGATGGACTGTCTGTTCAGGGTGTGCCCTTCGCCCAGTGTCGGCTGAGTGTCCCCATGACCCTAAAAGGATTAAGCAGCTCGGCAATTGAGTGAGTTCATGTCTTTGGACTGTGGGAGGAAACCAGTGTACTCAGAGGAAGCCCAAACAAGCACGGTCCACACAGCTGAGCCCGGGATACAATTCCAGAACCTTCTTGTTGTGAGGCTGATGTGCTAACCACTACGCTAATGTGCCACTAACCTTCAACCTTAGCGTCTAGCAATTGGTCGAAGCAATAAATCATTTTAATTGAGGTCACGGGGAGGCTGGCACCCATCTCAGCTGACTCTGGGCGAAGGTGGGGTACACCCTGAGCAGCTTGCCAGACCATTGCAGGGCAACACACACACACAACCATTCACACTCACACCTAGGGGCAATTTGGAACCACCGATCAGCCTACTGCACATGACTGGAGGAAACCCACGCAAGCACCACCCAGAAACGCCTTAAGCCCGGGAATCGAACCCGGAAACTTCTTGCTGTGAGACAAACGTGCTAACCATTGCGCCACTCATTATCATAAATTAAACCCATTCAGGGCTCGCTGTACACTGATTGCATAAGCCATGTTCGAATCCTTCCTGAACACACATGTGACAGGGTTTAATGTCGCTTAGCAACCAGAATTTACAGTTAATGGCCAGCACTACATGGTGGAAATATTATTTATGCAAATAACTTTGATTTCATTATGAACAAGGGTGATTATTTTTCCTGATGCACCCTGTATTGTGTAACTTCTGATAACACAGTTCTTTATTTATTTAATTATTTCCTTTTATCAGATCTTTTATTGAATTATGCACCAAACCGAGCATATAATAAACCTGAACCGGAGAGTTTAAGTGCAGAAACCTCAGAATGCTTCACTTCTGGTTTAAATCTCATTCATTCACATGATGTGATCCTCAAGTTTACTAATACACATACATACACACACACACATACACACACACACATATGCACACAGGGAGAGAGAGAGAGAGAGAATGAGAGAGAGAGAGAGAGAGAGAGACTGGTGATTCAGGGCTTGTTATGAATGTGTTTGCTCGTTATACAGAACTTTTCTACATAGTTTTTTGGGGAGGCGAGTGACTATGAAGGTGGCCCGAGGTTTCAGTCGCTATGGTAACAAGAGGAAGTTGGAGGTGAACTCTTCGCCCTCCTGTAAAGCTGCAGTGGAGGACAGATGAATGGACCGGATGCTGCATCCACTTTCACCAGAAACTAGCCATTTATAGGTGTCTCTCTGTCTGTCTGTCTCTCTCTCTCTCTCTCTCTCTCTCTTTCTCTCTCTCTCTCTCTCTCTCTCGCCTGTGTCATTCTGCACATCTCTCTCTCCCTCTCTTTCTCTTTTTGCTGTCTGTCTTTCTATGTCTTTCTTTTTCTGTCTCTTTCTCTCCTTCCATCTATCTATGTCAGTCTCTCTCTATCTCTCTCTCTCTCTCTCTCTCTCTCTGTCTTTCTGCATGTCTCTCCCCCTGTCTCTTACTATCTTTATCTGCTGCATCTCTCTCTCTCTCTCTCTCTCTCTCTCTCTCTCTCTCTTAATTGTCCCTGTTGCCTAGACACTGCCATCTTGAGGCAATGGATTCTTTTATTCTTTTTTTCGTTTTGTTTTCATTTAACATTAATTTAAAATTAAATACCTAAAGGTCCATGAAACCAAAATAAATACGTGACCCTCCAGCACCAAACCAGTCGGAACTCGCATGACCCAGGTAAGCGGCTCATAGAATAACGTCTAAAATCTTTCATTTTCCACTTCCTACTTGGAGGCCGCTTACGTCCTAATGTCGCACGCTGTTAGTGGCTAGCGTGCACGTG
Organism: Neosilurus hyrtlii; assembly: GCA_028564935.1. Lineage (NCBI taxonomy): Eukaryota > Metazoa > Chordata > Actinopteri > Siluriformes > Plotosidae > Neosilurus > Neosilurus hyrtlii. The sequence continues at coordinate 1,510,432 of JAOUQZ010000032.1, forward strand.
GTTCAGAAGTTCAATTCAAAATTAGTTTTAGAGTGTACAACACACTTTATGAAATGATCCTCTCCTAACAGTTATGTACACTATAAAACTAGTTTAGAAACCCCCAACCCCTCAATCCCACATGCACACGCTAGCCGCTTACAGGGTGCGATATTAGGACATAAGCGACCTCCAAATAGGAAGAAAGAAATGAAGGATGACGTTATTCTTTGACTCGCTTACCTGGGTCATGTGAGTTCCAAGTGGTTTTGTGCTGGAGGGTCACATATCTTTAAGGAAGCAATAAAAATAGCTCCTCTCCTGCACCGCCCTCGGATTAAACCTGATAATCGTTCAGATTCTATATTTCTACTCCTTTGTGCTGGAGTCCAAACTCTGTCAGTGTCTAGTTACGTTCCAGAGGGTGCAGTACGTGTGATTGTTTCTGGCAGAGTGTATGATATTCTGGGAAGTGTTACCGATCCCTTTTCACCGCTTCTAATTTTTGCAGCGCCGCCTAAAGCATGTCTGTCAGACGGGAGATGCCGGCGTTAAACATGATCTTCTTCTTCTCTGATTCTAAATAAATCATTTGAAAAATAAACCTGATTTATCTGCTTGCCCAAATATTTACTTCTCAATGATGCACGCTGTCATTTCTCAGAACCCCACACTCTGTCCGATATTCAGGGTGTGTGTGTTACATGTTTCAGTCCATGTTATTAGCAGAAGTCAGGTTTCATCTGGGAATTGGGAGACGAGCGTCAACCTGGTGTTGCCTTAATCTCTACATGAGCATGCGATAATGAGACGAGCTTTCCTCTGAAGTCTCTGCTTCGTTTTCACCCCTGAGAGGATTCTAATCCAGTTTGTTTGCTGATGAACAAACTCACAAGATGACATCATTTCACTCGTGTCACTGTCGTGTCACAGGATTAGGAAAATACAGATCTCGAAGTGTAAATACCGGAAATCCCTTTTAATTCCGGTGAGATTTTGTAGATATAATCTGAGAAGTGGATACACAGTGATGAGAGCTAATAATTAATGAGATTTGAGTTGATTCTGAAGCCTCAGATCTGCAAATCCAAACTGAGGCTCTAGCTTCTACATTGAAATTAAAATCAAGTTCAAGTTTTGATCCTTGTCTCTAAACCACAAATCCCAGTCAAGTCTCAGATTTCTGAGTTGCAAGTCCAATCTGATTCTTGATTCTCTGAGTCAAGTGCAAGTCAAGTCTAGAGTTTTAGGATCTGTAAGTCCCAAATCAAGTCCCAATCAAGTGCTGGAACTCCAAGTCAAATCTCAACTGCTGTGATTCAATGTCATGTCTGTGAGCTGCATGCCCAAATGAAGTCTTGAGTGCTGTGATTCCAAGTTCTATTTCAAGTCCAAGTTGAGTCTCGAGTGCTGAGAGACTAAGTCGAGTCCCTAGGCCGTAAGTCCAAGTCAAGTCCCAATCAAGGCCTGTGAGTCCAAGTCATGTCTCTGAGCTGCAAGTCCAAATCAAGTCTTGAATGCTTTAAGTCCAAGAAAAATCTTAAGTGCTGTGAGTCCAACTTCAGTCTTCAATGCTGTGAGTCCAAGTTGAGTCTCAAGCATTGTGAGTCCAAATCGAGTCTTGAGTGCTGCAAGTCCAAGTAGAGTCTGAAATCTCTGAGTCTAATCAATAAGCTGAGCCATAATAAATCATATCGTCCAAGTTTTCTCTAGTCTCTGTGCTATTAACTTGAGTCTAATCGCATGTATCTCTTGGTTGTGGGAAAGTGCTATATAAATAAAGCTGGTATGGTATGGTGTGTATCTGAGCTAAAAGTCTGAATTAGAGTTTCAAGCTTCCAGGTCAAATTAATTTTTTCTCCAATAGTCATCATTTACATTGTTGTTGTTTTTTTTTTATTCAGACATAATTTTCAAGGATTTTTTTTCATCCAAAGCCTCCTCTGAGTTGTGTGTCATGGGTAATTTGTTTTCCAAACCTCTCAACAGCCACGATTATATCTGTTTGAATGGTTGTGAATGGTCCTTTGGGTACAAACAACATATTAAAAGTTAAAATCTATAGCCTTGAGCAGCTCCCAATCCTAATGTATGCTATTTCATGTACCAGGACATCATGCATGCCTTTCAATCATCTTGACAATTTCACACACAAATAAAAAAGGGAAAGAACATCTCAGTTTCTGCGTGTTTCCATCCTGCTGGTCCCCCATGATCCTGCGGTTTACGCCGAGGTTCAGGTTCATGTTCTGCTGAATATTGCAGGAGAGATTTTCCCACTTCCTCTCGGGTCCATCCTTCGGCACGCCATCTGAAATAACTTCAGGGTTTCATTTGAAATGAAACAGAATCTCAGGCTCAATATCAGAATAAAGGTTTATATAGATTTAGTTTTTTTTATCAATGGACAGAAGAATGTAATGAATATTATGAAAGATTTCTGCACAATTATAAAAAAAGAGAGAAGTTTTTGTATGAACTGGTTTGGTATGAAATGGTTTAGTGATTGAATAAATAACAAAATATGTGAACACTATGCCTGAAAGGTTAAATTCTGAACTCAAAGTAAAGGGAGGCCACACTAAATATTGAGATTTGAGAAAATGGTTATTTTTGTTAATACCATATATTGTTGTTTGGTTACTTATTCTCATTAATATGATCGAATATTACATGAAATAAATAATCTTTAATAAACACTACTGTATATATGTATATGGTGGCACGGTGGCGCAGTGGTTAGCACATTTGCCTCACAGCAAGCAGGCCTGGGTTCGATTCCCAGGCTCAGTGCATTTCTGTGTGGCGTTAGCATGTTTTCTCCCTGTGCTTGCGTGGGTTTCCTCTGTGTACTCCAGTTTCCTCCCACAGTCCAAAAACATGCACAGTAGGCTAATTGGCTGTTCCCTTGTATACTATATATATATATATATATATATATATATATATATAATACGTAGTGGATAGTGAATACATATTTTATGCATATGTAATTTTTTTAAATTTTGCATTGTTGTAATGAATGTTTTCTAGTAAATAAAAAAAATTCAAAAATCTTTTTTATTCTAAAGTCTTCTGAAAGCTAAAGGTCAATAATCTATAATTTAGTTTATAATAACACTGGGTATTGATTGTGACACAGCGGTGTAATTTCACATCTCCAAGCAATTATTGCTGAACAACTCGACAGGAGACGTATCGGAAAAAACATCAGCACTTCATGAAAACTGAGATGTACAGAATAAAACTTTTTTTTTCTTTCTGCAGTGTTTGTTTACCATCTTCATTCACACTGCTGTCTTCGACATGACAGTTTGCATATATAGGGGGTTTTTGTCTGTTGTTGTTTTTTTCTCTTTTTTTTGGTGGGGGTTGTTCATAAATTTAGTATTGATCTGCTTTGCTGTAAGTTTGCTTCAGTGTAAAGGAGGAAAGATGTGTTTAATAGAAAGAGGAGGAAAAGTGTATAAGCTGAGATGATTAGAGCTTTTGGTATTTAGCTTGAGACTGCTATCGATCTGTGATTTTGTTTTTTTGTTTTGTTTTTGTGCTGGGAAGAATTAAACTGTTTTGCAATATACTCTGACATATTGTTTTAAAAGGAGAGCTCCTTGGCTGTATGTAGATATTAATAGCTTTCCTAGCTCAGGGCGCTAAAGCAGGGAAACAGTATTACTGTGAACTGGAAACTAAATAAAACAGCTCTCATATTTCAGCTGAACATGTCGGTGTTATTATAATACACACAAAAACCTGTTTTTCACTTTTTAAAATAACATAAAGCAGTTTTTTATACACATGCTGCGTGAAATGGACATCTTTACGACTTCTCCTTCATACATGACTTGCTGGCTCTGAAATGAAACGATCCCTGTTCCTGACTCACCCGAGGGCAGCTGGAAAAATAATCCATATGCAGATAATGGAAGTGGTGCAAAAATGCTTGTAGGCACAAGGACGGAGCAGCCATTGCCATCACCTGCCACACTCCATCATCTCACGGCCTCTTGTGACAGAAAGCTCCAGAGACCAGCACGGGCTGATGATACGGGAACACGGCGTCTCGACATGAGAGGAGAGGAGAGCAGGGATGTGCAGGATAGACGAGAGAGGACAGATAGAGATGCTCTGAACTTTAGCAAGGAGAATTCTCAGCTAGGAGAAATGGAAGATGTTTTCTAACACTGATAAACTTAAAAAAAAGAAAGAAAGTAAAATGAAGAAAGAAAAAGAAGAAAGAAAGAATAGAAAATGGAACAGAAAGAAAGAAAGAAAAAAGGTGAGAGGAGAGAAGTTAATATGAAAGGTAAAAGAGTAATATAAAAAAAGAAAAAATTAAGAAAGAGGGGTACAAAAAAACCCAGAGGAAGAAAGACAAAAACAGAAAGAAAGAACCAAGAAAAAGAAAGAAAGTTATGAATAATAAAGAGGGAGGCGGGCTCTACAGTGTGCACCTGCTCTGTGTGTGAGTGAGTGTAAACCAGAGCTGCTGATTGGTCGGACAGATAGTTAATGAATATAATTTATTAAAACTTTAGGAACAGTCTGTGTAGCACAGATTAAAAAAGTGACTTTGGGGAAACGCTTCATGGAAAATTGTTCCCTGATAAAGAAGATAGTAAACAGCAGAGGTGACACTGAGAGATGGCATCTGGAAAAATGTGTTTATCATTCACAAATAAAATAAAATCTTCACTTCAGTCTCCGAGAGCCATTACAGAGGATCAGCAGGTGAGACCAGACAGATGCCTCAATTTTTTTACTCCCACGTAAAAAAAAAAAAAAAAACAGAGTCAAACTGTGAACCGACGGGGAAAGTGTGAACACTGAGTCACAATTACAATGCAGTTTATAACCTCTTATATCTGTCAACTGATCAGTGCATTACAGTATACACTAATGACCCCTACTGATACATTATAAAGTATCTAAACGCTAAAATCATGTCCCCACTCACACCTGTGGACAGGTAAGTCCACAAGACCTTCTAATCTCAAATCAAGGACTGCCGGAAACTGAAGCACTAGAGGAAACCTATGCAGGCATGAGGAGAGCAGTGGTGGCACAGGTGGTTAAGGCTCTGGATTACTGATCCAAAGGTCATGTCCCAATAGCACAAAGCTGCCACTGTTGGGCCCTTGAGCAAGGCCCTTAACCCTCAATTGCTCAGTTGTATAAAAAAAATGTGTCACTCTGGATAAGTGCATCTGCCAAATGCCATAAATGTAATATAATGTAAACCAGAGGAGATCATAAGAGGAGAACTCCATACAGATGTTTCTTAGTTGGCCATAAGGTTTATATTTATCAACCTTCTCATTACCTTTAGCGACAAACACCGTGCCATTGACAGATAGAGAAGCCCATAACAAAGAATGGATGATCCATGTGTATGGTTCAGTTTGTTTAGTTATCAATGCTACTGACTCAATCTCGCACACTATTATCTGGCTACTGATTCAAGTGCACTACAATCTACAATATGGATTAATGCAAGAGCACTCTTATCAGTCCACTACTGACTAATGCTACTGCACTATTATCTGTACTAGTAATTCATACTAGTGCACTACGATCTACATTACAGTCTCATGCTAGAGCACTATTAACTAAGCTACTGACTTATTCTAGTGCACTACAAACTATCTATGCAACTGACTAATGCTAGCATACTATTATCCAAGCTACTGACTCATTCTAGTGCACTTTTAGTTATTTATGCTACTGGCTCTACCTAGTACCTTTTTATCTACACTACTACCTCTACCTAGTGAACTTTTATCTATCTATGCTATTGACATTACCTAGTGCAATTTTATCTATGCTACTGACTTTACCTAGTGCACTTTGTAATCTATGCTACTGACTCAATTAGTGCACTATTACCTATCTACACTACTGACTCTACCTAGTGCACTTTGTTATCTATGCTACTGAGTCTACTTAGTGCACTATTACCTATCTGCACTACTACCTCTATCTAGAGAACTTTTTTCTATCTATGCTACTGACGCTATCTAGTGCAATTTCATCTATCTATGCTACTGACTCTACCTAGTGCACTTTTAGTTATCTACAAGATTGACTCATCCTACTGCACCATTTGCTATCTATGCTACTGAGTAACGCTAGCACACTATTACCTGAACTACTGATTCATGCTAGTGCACTATTAGCTATTCACACTATTGACTCCATCTAGTGTACTATTAAATATCTATGCTACTCCCTCATGCTAGCACTATCTACTATCACTATCTACACTAGAGTTTCATGCTAGTGCACTATAATTCATCCCCACTACTGACTTACGCTAGTGCACCATTAACTATCTACAGTACTGATTCATGCTAGCACACTATTATCTACACTACTGTCTCATGCTTTAACACTGAATGTAATGCATAATTACCAGTTGGGTATTTATGCAGTAATGCACCTCTATTTACACAGTAGTGTAGATAATAATAAGTTACAACCTATTGCACTATTACCTATCTATGGTACTGACCCCTGCTTGTGCATTATGATCTTTGCTCTATCACAGACTCTACATTATCGATCCTCCTGCACAGCAACAGTAGTCATTAAGTGAACAATTATTCCTAACGTCAAGACGTATGAATGATTTATAGACTCAGCATCTCAGCCACAGCGGATAATCACTTCAGAAATCATTTATGAACTAGGCAGCATTCGTCTGCAGGTTAAAATGAGGCTGAAGCAATGACAATTTGTGGCTTAATAAATCCTCCGATAAGCAACGTTTCCCCTGAACTGTGTGGCGTGTGACAGGATGAGATTGGGCAGCTACATATTACGAACACTTACTTCATTACAATGTTCTGCTTCCGCTGGACTTCAGTCATCAGTCATTATTAATGTTTGCAACGGCGGGGTTTTACCATTGGAAAAAAACCCCGCTTCATTAATGTATAATTTGCATCCTCTTATCTCAGTGTAAGTGACAATTCCAGTGCCATGAATATTTATTAGACCACCAGACCTCAGTCGTAACCCTCACATTTGCAGGGTTTTTTTTTTAACTAGCAAATTAGAGATCTGTTTACAAATGAACTGAAACATAGCCTTCCATGTCGCATTTGATCGTGACCACTTTATTCAGAGGCATTTCAAATAATTCTTAGGAGACCGATAGAGACAATAAGGAACATAGCCGAGGACAAGACGGCTTTTAAGGGCCCATTTTCAACACTTAATAGGGTGTGATGAGCTCTGAAGCCTGGTATTAGACCTGTTTAATGTGTGGTGTTTTCATATATTGCTCACCTAAAAAGCCAATGACTTCATTAGCCACTGTGGGGAATGATGTCAAAAACTGAATATGACACACATAACTTTTTTTAACGCGAAAACCATGCAGGAGTTCTTAAACATAGAAATGTGCATTAGGTAAGGAGCAGACTTCAACAAAGTGAACATGTTACGGAATAACAGACCTCGTTATGAGACTAATACAATGCCTCATATACAGTTCTTTTTAAAATCAATCCTAAAGCTCTAGGTGCAGTGATCACGTCCCATATACGTGCCTTTGAGATTGGAGCAAGGCCACTTCTAGCTGTGTGAAGAATTGATCAAGAAATCACACTGACAGTTTGATGGGAGCTTGATGGACAGCCGGCTCTGACAGTATCCCACCTGTCAGGAGAGAATAAATTGCACACCCTGCCAATGATCACCTTTGAACGGAGAAAGCATAAAACCAAGGATGAAGGTGCAGAACGCTGAAGAAACATGAAGGTCGTGAAATGCAACTCGGATTGTTTGCACTTGGTGATTAAGTGGTTTGTATTGGTTTCGTCATTAGCTATTTAACTTTCAGTATCCAAGTGGAAGAAATCAAATTATTCAAAATCTAAAATTGTAAACAGAGTAAGTCTATAGATTTCAAGGTATCACCACAAAACAGCAAGAATAATGTAGTAAGTGGGTGCTATATGGTACTGGTTTTAATTACCCATGTGCTCATCTTCCATGTTCTTTAGCACATAGACGCAACCAAATTTGTGAAAAAACTTTTAATTGAATGACTTATGAGATGGCTGAGGTTTGACCTTCAAGGTTACTCAAGGTCAAAGGTAATTGTCTTATCTGTAAGGCCATACATGGTGTCCTCTTATTGTTTTATAATATTGGCACTCGTTTCGAAGTCATAAGCACTGAAAGTCCTGTGACCTTGATTTTTGGCTTTTCAAGGTCACTCAAGGCCAAAGGGGATTATGCTGTTGAAAAGCTTATATTAGGTTTTCTATCTGTCCCTGATTCCATCTTTGGGTCTATGTCAATTTGTTTCTCAGATATAAACAATTAAAATTTTGTAGCAAGAGCAACGTCTGTCTCCAAAACTCTGTGAACTTGTTCTGACCTTCACATTTGACCTTGACATTTCAAAACGATATGATCTTTGGGACTCCAGTCAGGTAGAGTTTCCACCAATTTTGGCGAAAATCCTTGCATGGGTGTGATCAGGATGGTCCGCATATGGTTTCCTATCAGTGTTCTATAGTAGCACTTGTTTTGGATTTATAAACGGAGTATTTATTATTCAAACAGAATTTTAAATGTATTGTGTTGTAAATAAGGACTTTGAAGAGGAATATAAACTCCTAACAATATTTTTTCATAACTGTTGGAAGTAGAAATTGAGCCATGTGAGTTGTGAGACATATTTAAGTAAGTGACATGTGGTGAGGTCTGTATTTCTCTCCTCCTCCGACTCATATTGATCAAAAGTTCCAATCGAGCGTTTCAAAGCTCCAGTCTCCCGCTGTGTTTGCAGTCACCTTAGGCACAAAGTGCGGCGCCGTGTTTGCCGCCAGGATTACGTTGCACAAAATCCATTTATAACATCAGCTCCCATCATCCACATTGTGGATTACATTCAGAATTCTATTTGCTATTTGATAGATTTACACACGGGCGTTAACGTCTCAGCGTCTTTGTTCAATGCACTCAGGGTGATAAACGCTCAGTGGTGTTTTTGTGTTGTCGTACTGATACGCACCGAGTGCCGCTATTTCGTTATTGTTATCATGATGATGCGGCTTTGCATTTGTAATGTTATTAGCGATCACAGGAAAGCCTCAGTGTGCGTAATAAAAATGTCATTTAACATGGCGCATTTCCAGGACATCACATTTCCATAAACCCCACTGATAAGATATTTGTATGACCTCTAGTTTTTATAGCATGCTATAAAACAAAGATATAAGATTTTTCATGAGTTTTTTTAAATAAATATTAATAAGGACTGCTGCGAGTCAGGAAAAGATTGCTAGCTTGCATTGCTACATCCTCCTGGGGGGAAAAAAATCAACATGACAAACAGCAATGAGAAAGACAAACAATAGATTTTTTTTTTATCTTCATTAACCCTGTCATTTTCCCCATCTCCATTAATCCTTTCTAATCGAGACGAGATGATGGACTTGGATGCTTGATTGACCCACTGATTGCCCTTCAGCTCATTCAAACAGGACGATGACACACCTCTATGTCTGTGGAAGGCTTCAGGGGCTTTTATTCAAATTAATGCATTTCAGAGAAGCTTGTTGACCAAATGATATTCTGTATTATTTAAAAAGCATGTCTGGTTTTAATGTGTGTTCATCTTCCTTTCAAACCCCAAACCTACTTCAGGAGATATATTATTAAGGTGGAAATGTTAAAGTCATGCTAAGGTCACTAATTGGAGCTTAGGCAGAAATGCTAACAGACATGCTACTAAAGTCCTAGCTAACTAATTAATTTGGATGACTAGTACCTGCTAGTGCAAAAGTGTAAGCTATAATTACTTCAGATATACAGTATAATATTGTGTGTGTGCGTGTGTGTGTTTGTGTGTGTGTGAGCACGCGCGCGCACGGAGGCGCAGTGCACATCTGCCTCACAGCAAGAAGGCCTGGGTTCGATTCCTGGGCTCGGGTTATTTCTGTGTGGAGTTTGCATGTTCTCCCTGTGCTTGCGTGGGTTTCCTCCAGGTACTCTGGTTTCCTCCCTCAGTCCAAAAACATGCACAGTAGGCTAATTGGCTGTTCTAAATCTCCCCTAGGTGTCAGAGTAAGTGTGAATGTGTGTTGGCCTTGCAATGGCCTGGTGAGCTGTTCATGGTGAAAAGCTGCCAGTTAGCATGAGAAATAAACCTGAGTTGAGGTCTCGCGACCTTCTTTTGTAGCAAGTTACTTTGTCATTGTTTGTCAGCCGGAGTTAATTACGAATGAGACGATGTATGATGCGTCTGTAGCTTTCCTCCCCCTCTCAGCGTCGTTCTCATCGCTAATGCGTCACAGTCAGACCTGGTCGTGAGTTGGGTCCACATGGGGCCTTCGGGAAGCGGGTGATGATTCAGTATTATCATCTGCTGAGGAATTTGGGTGTCCTAGAATAGCAGGGCAATAACTTTTTGATTTTCTTCCTCCTCCATCAAATATTTTATTTTGAACTTTTGTTTGGAGTGTGTGTGTGTGTGTGTGTGTGTGTGTGTGTGTGTTTATATATAGACTTGGACAATAATTTCAGAAAAGTTAAAGTTTACACTGATGGGATTTTCATTTCCTGTTTCTTTGTTATCTGACGAGCTATTAAGAAAACTATATGCAGCCTAATCTCATTAAGATTTAACTCAATCCTCCATCTTTCCTGCACCGGCATCCATCATACAGCGTCTACTGGATCCCAGTCCACTCCACTCTGCTCCAGATAGCACAGGATTTCACCCTTTCAAGCTCCAAGCACACCTCAGCTGCGTAGACGTGGTTTGCTAGTGTTAGAAATCTAAGTAATAATCACAAGAGCACTCAGAGAACGCAAACCTCCATCAAGCCCAGAAAAAAACTCATACAAACCAAAATGTTAAAAATTGTCAAATCTCACAATATTATTTGTTGCACAATGTAAATGATAAAAAAAAATTCCTGAATGCAGAATCTGCGCCAGATTATCTCCATATTGTAATGGAGTCTTTCTGGTCCAAATCCCCACCTCTGGTAGTAATCTCATGACAATCTGTATAAAACGTTTTATGTAATCCTGCTATGGATAAGCAAACTAACTAAGGGTAAAACATAACCTCCTTGAGGTAGAAAGGGACCAATTAGAAAGCCATGAGGTTCCCCACACGTGAACTACTTCATTCATTCCTTCATTTGCTTGACAGCCTAATCCTATTATGATCACAAGAAGACTGGAGCCTATCTCACCTGCCCTTGGGAAAGGTGGGGTACACCCCAACAGCTCATCAGGCCATCACAGGGTCAACACACACACTACCATTCACACTTACATTTACACCTAGAGGCAATCTGGAACAGCAAGATGGATGTCTTTGGACTGTGAAAGGAAACCAGAGTGCTTGGAGGAAACCCACGCAAGCACAGGGAGACTAAAGGTTAAAGATCAAAGAGATTTTTATTGTCAACTATTGCATGAATAATGTAATTCAGTTTAGCGGCTCTGTTTAGTAGCAATTAAAAAAAAGTGCACAAAAGACAACTAAGGTAACTACACTAAGCTATATATGTGCATATACCCACATACACATATATACATTTTAAACAGGAGTATTGCACATAAACATGAGTATTGCACTTAATGATCGAGTCTTACATAGGACATGAGTATGCTTAAATATGTTAAATCTTACCTGCTAGGCATGTTGTGATCATTAGAACAAGAAAGTATGTAGATAACAAAGAAATAAATCCAGTTTTATTTTAGCGAGCAGCATTAGCCTTTCAAAACACAACAAATGGATCATGGCATGGTCACGTGATCTGCTATGTCAGAAACGGGTCACGTAGGTTTTTTTTACATGTCAGCCTTGGAGTCCTCGTCAGTTTCCAGTCGATTTGACGACATTTGGAGCGATGTCAGTGAACCTGACATTGATAAACAAGATTTAGGGAATGTTTTATTCACATATAAACCCATGGGGGAAGGTCTGGGGTCATCTTCCAGTGAAGAGGATGGAGATGACAGGGAAGAGCGTCTCGGAAACACTGCATGGTGAGCATTGTCTGTTATCAGACTTCCAACATGGGTGTAACATTTAATGTAGCTTTACTGTGTATAAATATATAGTGAATTTAAATCTACTCAAGCATCTATAAAAAAAATACATAAATATGGCACAGTACAATGTGTGTGTGTGTATATGTATATATATATATATATATATATATATATATATATATATATATATATATGAAACTTTATTTTAGATGTATGTATAAATGCATGGTCCCAGCTCATTACAGTAATTTAAAAGTAATTTGATCATCCATGAAATAATAACTAACCTTAAGATTTCTTATTAATTTAAATGACGCTTCTGAAACATGTGAGTCATTTCATCAAGCAGGGCGGAATCGATTCTGTAGCCTTTATATATATACTGTATGTATATCTGAATCAGTGAATCGAGTCTTCTCGGAGTCAGTTCCCAGCTCGCCCAAACGCTGTGGTCGCACAGGGATACAGTCCTCTCGCGAAAACTTTATGCAGGCTTACTTCATCCCTGGTTTACTTTCTACAAAATGCCATTGAGCACATGTCTCCAGTTTTCCCTTTTTTTTCACATGTGAAGACGGTTTTCAGTCATACTGGACATGTTTACACTGCCGCACGAATTCAGTGTGTGACGTTTCACGTACCACGTGACCTGACTTAACCTAGTTGAGTCTGTTCGACAGGTGTTGGCTTAAACAGCCGGGAAACACAAAATTGAACTCAAATAACACAGTACACACAGCTGTGATAAATGTTGGGACTGAAAGGTTTGATTTATTTAGTCACCATGAACTATTAGCAACAAAAACATGACTAAATATTTTATGTAAGACCGAACCTTTAAAGAGTAATATTGCACTTTCCAGGAAGATGGTCTAAGTGATGGTTATTCAGTCAGTGTATATGAAGGTTGTGGTGGTGGAGTTGTGGGTTAAAGCTGTTCTTGTCTGAGTCTGTTAGTTTTTGTTTTTAGTGTCCTGTACCTTTTTCCGGAGGAGAGAAAAGGGGGTGTCCAGGGTGTGTGGGGTCCCTGATAATTACACTGGCTCTCCTCTAAAGTCTACCAGTGTAAATGTCACTAAGGGGGTGTAGTGTAGTTCCAATTACCCGCTCTGCCACCCTCACCACCCGCTGCAAGGCCTTCCTGTCCTCTACAGTACAGCCTCTGAACCACACTGTACAGCAGTAGGTCAGAAGGTTCTCAATGGCAGGTCGGTATAAGTTTGTCAGTAGGGGTCAGAGGTAAGCTGGCTTGTCGGAGCTTTCCTTTGTTGTGCCTTACCCACCTGCTGAGAGATGTTTGTGGTCCAGGTGAAGTCAGCAGAGATGTGGACTCCAAGAAACTTGAAGCACTCCACCCTCTCTACCTCCTCTCCATCAATATAGAGGACAGAGTGTTACATTTTTTTAGATCTCCTGAAGTCCATTATCATCTCCTATATGTTTAATGTGTTAAGATCCAGCTTATTGTTGTTGCACCATCACCGCAGATGCCGGACCTCCTACCTGACGGCTGACACGTCGTTATCTTGTATCAGACCTATGACTATGGTGTTGTCGGCAAATTTGACATTGGTGTTGTTGGTGTGGATGGGGTGTTGTGTGTTTAGAGGGAGAAGAGGAGGGGGCCGAGAACACACCCCTGTGGAGTTCCGATGTTCAGGGTGAGAGTGAAGATGTGGTCTCCTATCCTGACGTCTGAGGTCTGTTGCTAAGCAAGTCCAGTATCCAGGTGCACAGTGAGTTCCTGTGGCCCAGGTTGCCCAACTTCTGAACCAATTTATGTGGTAGGACTTCATTAAAAGCAGAGCTAAAGTCTAAGAACAGCATCGTCACATAGTTAGTGCTGTCCAAGTGTGTGAGGGCTGTGTGGAGAGCTGTACTGATGGCATCCTCTATTGACCTGTTTGCTCTATATGCAAACTGATGTGGATCAAGATCAGCAGGGATGTAAGACAAGACAAGTCTCTTGAAACATTTGGTGATGATGGAGGTTAGGGCAACTGGACGATAGTTGTTCAGGTTGTTCAGTGTGCTCTTCTTAGGCACCGGAATGATGGTGGCTGTCTTAAGGCAGGTGGGAACCTTACATTGCAGTAGCAAGAGGATAAAGATGGTGGTAAAAATCCTTGCTAGTTGATCTGCACATGTTTTAAGTACCCTTCTTGTTATGCCATCTGGACCTGTAGCTTTCCTCTTGTTGACTCTGCGGAGGGTGACTCTGATCTGGTGCTGCTGCAGCTGGACTGGGTCATCACCCCTCTCTGGAAGAGCAGGGCAGGTGCATGCCTCTCTGTTGTGTTGGTTGGAGTGAGCAAAGAACTGGTTCAGGGTGTCCAGTAGGGTGCTGTCCGAGGAGTCTGCTGATGTCTGCGTGTCCTCGTAGCCAGAGTGTCTTGATCCTCTTCCACATTTTCATGGTGTTATCGACAAAGTGCTCCTCGATGAGTTGTTTATATTTGCACTTGGCTTTTTTGATGCCTCTTCACATGCCTCTTTGTAAGCCTGCTGGTCTCCTGACTTGAAGGCATAGTCCCGTGCTCTATGCAGGGTGCGCACCTCATTGTTGAACCACAGTTTCTGGTTCAGGAAAACTTTTTCAGTGCTTGTTGTGGTCACATTCTCAGTGCAGTAATTTATGTAGGAGAGCAAAGCTGACCCTCCAGGTCTGTATCCTCTGTGAATGTTCCCTAGTCTGTAGAGTCAAAACAATCCTGTGGAGCTGCGGTGGCATCCACAGTCCACACCTGGACTGTTTTAACTGCTGGTCTTTGGCTACAGATTTTAGGTTTATAAGCAGGAATCAGGGACAGAGAACGGTGATCTGAGAGTCCAAGATGTGGCAGGGGGATGGCTTTATAGGCATCTGGAATGTTGGTGTAGACCTGGTCTAGTGTATTTTTTTTCCCTTGTTGGAAAACTCACATTTTTGTAGAATCTGGGCAGGACAGACTTCAGGTTTGCATGATTAAAGTCTCCTGCCACAATTTTAACAGAGTGTGTTTGTTAATGGAGTGTTGTAGCAGCTCCATGTCTAGCTTAGCATTAGCTTGGGGCAGCACATAAACTGCAGTTATAACTACAGGTATAAGCTCTCTCGGCACACTATATCCGGACAGCGGTGAATATCTTTGATTATGACCTTAAAACACCAGCTGTTGTTAATGTAAACAAACAGGCCTCCTCTGCATTTCTTACCGGACATGCTGGTTCTGTCCACACTGAAAGTAGCATGGTCCACTAGCCCACTCGCGGCGTCTGGGGTGAAAGTGTCCTTGCGGTGTGAATTAAAGCGCAGTCGTAACTTATCTATTTTGTTGTTAAGTAATTGGGAGTTGGTGAGAAATAGGCTCAGATTTGTAGGGGTTAGCATTTAGCTTAGCCCTTAGCCCCACTCTCTTCCACCTCTTCTGTTTTCTGTGTCACCTCTGCTTGCGCTACTTCACCAGGGGAATGGAAAGAGAGCTCTGCGGGCTTACAGCACTGGAGGAATGAAGTCCCAGCTGCTATTATTGTCGGAAGTGGAGCAATAATCGTCCAAAACCATGAGCAGCTCAGCCCTGCTAGACTGCACGTGTGCAGCTGCCAGGGAATGAGCGCGGAAAAGAAAATAAGAGTATACAACATAAAGAAAATAAAAGACGTAGCTAACCTCTATCTGGGCCGCCATCTTGCTTGCCAAAGCAAGAACATGCAAAGAACATGCAAACTCCACATAGAAACACTCCCACCAAGCCTGGGACTTGAACCCAGGACCTTGCTGTTAGGCAGCTTTGCTAAACACTTCCCCAGCATGCCACCCACAGGTCAACATGCTTCAGCCAATCCCATAGCTTGGTGTTAAGCACTAACAGGAACTGATTTTGAACTTAAGAACTTCATTGTCCAGCCAGCTGTAACAGACTATGTCATCTGTACCGAACCATCCACTTTCGCATGATGATGCACTGCTTCAATGATTATATTCAACATCCATTGTTCACACTATTCCAAGGGTTTCCACGCACATCATATGCTTTATACTGATCTGAACCCGTGCAAGCATGCTTGTCTTCCGTCTCCGGGATATTTGTAGCACACAGCCGTATGATAGAGGGACTCTGATGTGTGTTTGATAGCTGTGTTTTGGTCTGTGACAGTCTGTACTTTTACCAAACTTGTTATCAAAGAGAATCATTTCTGACACTAAAGAATGGTACTGTCGCATGATTCGTGTCTTACAGACGTTCCTGTCACTGCGTTTTGCTTTTACAGAGAGCAGACTGAGGGAAGAGTTGTCAAATAAAAGGTGCAAACAAACTCGACATGTGGTGATTAAAATCACACGGTGGTTATTAACTACACATTCTTTAAAGAGCTTACACTTCTGATAACGTTCCACCCTGAAAATATATCGATGTTAGAAGGCATTACACTCTAAAATAAAAATAAAATCGTCATAATAATGATAACCAGTACTTTTCATGTTTCTGAGTTTTCCCTCTAAAGAAGTCGTTATTTTTTCTAAAAAAATAATAAATTAAATTTTAAAAAAGCATGAATAAATATCTTTGAATAAAATGTACTGCAGCATCTCATTGTGTTTCTATCAAGGCGTTGTCATATAAAATCTTGTCACTGACGACTACACTGAAGGTTGACACGACTGCCACGCATTCAGGTCAGCACTTTTCATTTTAATTCTGAAAACTGATGACATCTGAGAGGACGAGAGCTCAGCAGAGAGCAGATGTTCATCCTGTGAAGTTGTTTGTTATGCCACTGCAGAATAACTCCAAAAACTGCTTGCGTGCCCTTACCTAACACTTATTGTAAAGCAAAGGTGGGCAAAATGCCAATGCCTTTTTAGGCGATTATGACAATTTTGTATGAATACTAACATCCCTGACTTGAGCCATTCTACACTACGGTAATCAGACAAACCTTCAGGACAATCAACAGTGAAAATAGTCAGTGTTGGCTAGCTAGCTAACTAAAAACACATCAATCTCCTGGTTTTTAACTATAACAATATTAACTAATCTCTACAGGTGCTGGTTAGCTTGGAACACCACCCAGCAGAATAACAATCGCTGAGTGTTGTCTAGCTAGCTAGCAAAGAACACAGAAATCCAATGTAAGCCAATCAGCAGACAAGCAATGCAAGCCAATTGCTACAAGTGATAGCTGGCTAGTTACTAAGGACATAGCTAACTAATGTCTGCCATTCCACAGTCTAACAGTGTAAAGTAATCTTTAAGAATATTAGCTTGCTAGTAAGCCATTTGGCAATATTGTATGTTATCAAACCCTCAAGCTTACAATGAAGCCAAAGTTTATGAGTGTTAGCTAGCTTGCTAGCAAAGCACACAGCGATCTAATATTAACTATCCAGCAGATTCACAATGTAAATTAATATCTATGAGTCTTGGCTAGCTAGCTAACTAAGAACACAGCAATCTCATGTTAACCAACAAGCAGACTCATTCAAAGCAAACTGATTTCTTTGAGTCAAAGTGATCTAAAGTTAGTTGTCCAGCAAGCTAACAATTTAAATTAATCTCTACAAGTGTTGTACACAAATTTCTAGCCAACCAGCATATAAAAATTCAACTAATCATACATATGTTTGCTTGCAGGCTAACAACATGAACTAATTTCTAAGAGTTTAAATTTAGCTAGCTGGCTAACTAGGAACACAGCAAGCTAATTTAAGCCATCCAGCAGAATACCAATGTAAACTAATCTCACACTAATAAACACATCTCACACTAATAAAAGAGTGTTCCCTAAATATCAACGTGCACGGCAATTTTATGTTAGCATATGGATGCTAATAGCAATCCAGCATAGCTAACTGGTTTATAGACCCATTATTTTATTGTTCTGTATAAATGCTAAATAACCAATTTCAGCCAACACTGGGCAAGGATGGGGTACACCCTGAACAGCTCACCAGAGCTCACACCTAGGTGCAATTTAAAACAGCCAATTAGCCCAACATGCATGTTTTTCGACTGTGGGAAGAAGCCAAAGTACTCGGAAGAAACATGGGGAGAACATACAAACTTCACACAGAACCCAGGAACTTTCTTGCTTTGAGGCAGACATGCTAACCATTATGCCACCGTGCCGCCCTATATAACATGCTAAGGATCCTAATCTATTCCCTCATAGATTAGTGGCTCAGTGTCAATGCCAGTGACAAGAATAAAGCAAAAGTCTTTTCATGATGAGTAAGCTGTTAAATCTGCCAGTTGCTATTGGGTCACGCCGTACAGCGGAAAATCTTTTAGTCTGCGTTGATATCTACATACTTCTATTTCAGGATCGGTTATTTTGGTATTTTGAGAACAAGATTTTATTTCCTTTCTATTTTTTTTTCACACAGAGAGACATAAAAAGGAAGATGACGCAATCTATTTTTAAAGCCGCACTTCCTGAGAGCTTCATTTGGCCGCTCTATGTGCCCAGAGTCAAAAGACTATTTATTTATTTACTAAAATCATTTGAGTGGGATCGAGCTGGGTGAGAAAATCTCATTTTCTGGCAACATCCCAACACACAGAGGACGGCCGTGCTTCCTGTTCTGCAGGGCCGTGGGGAATCCAGCTCTGCACCGAAAAGAACAAATGCCTGATCACTCCGCTTCAGTTACAGTAGCAGCAGAGCAGCTAAAGGAAGCCGAAAAGGAGTCATTGGATATACGATGTAGTCGCCATGGGAAAACCATGATACTCCTCCTGGTTTTGGTATTAAGCTGTGGCAGAGTCCTCAACCAACCAATAACCCATTGGTCCAACATCTCCAGGGGCATGTCCTTATACTTGGTTGTTTGTTTTGGCGAACACTGATGTATTTATTAACGATTTTATGGCAGAAATGTCTGAACATTAGAAACTATCTATCATCTGACAGCAATTAATCTATGAGCTTTGAAAAAAATCTGTCATCTTTGACTGCTGTAATTCTGTAAAAATACCAACCAATTACTGCTTCATGGCCCACTGGGAAACAACTAATCAAATGCATCCATTGCTACCTACTCCTTCATGCTCCCCTCCCGTGTATAGACCAGCAGTCAGAGCAAAGCTCATGCATGTGGGGTCAGGGGAGGGTTTAGCCAGAGCCCTAAAGAGATGCTAGTTTCAGCTTTTGCTAGCTTTTCAGATTACCAACCCCAGCTTTAATGCTTATTATTATTTCATGCCTGGTAAATTTTTAACTCTGATTTTTTATTATTTTTTTGGTAATTCCAACTTATTCCAACGCACAACATTTTTACGATTGTGTTGGGTTGAGGGGCAGCACAGTGGCGTAATGGTTAGCACATTCGCCTCACAGCAAGAAGGTCCCACGTTCATTTCCCAGGCTTGGCAATGGCGTTTCTGTGTGGAGTTTGCTTGTTCTTCTCGTGCTTGCATGGGTTTCTGCTTTCCTCCAACAGTCCAAAAACATAGTAGCACAGTAGGCTGATTGGCGGTTCCAAATTGCCCCCAAGTGTGAGTGTGAATGGTTGTATGTGTGTTGGCCCTGCGATGGTCTGCTGAGCTGTTCAGGGTGTGCCCTGATTTCGCCCAGAGTGGGCGCCAGTTTCCCCACAACCCTAATTAGGATTAAGTATTTTAGAAAATGGATGAATAAATGAATGAATGTTAGATTGAGTGTATGTAAGACATGTAACGTACTATACGTACAGTCAACCCAGTATCACAGGAATATCATATAAGAGGATTCGCCACAGTCGTATTGCTTTCATATGAACATCATACGATTTGATTTACAGACCCAACCTTTTTTCCCCACCACAGACGCACAGCGCTTATTTTACATGTGAACTCAACTATGCAGCTTTCAAATACATCTCATCCAAACCCAGATCAGTCCCTTCAGCCTCAGCTAAAAAATGCAGGTTGTTTGTGAAAGTGATTTTAATTAGACCTGACTTGAAATATATCAAATTTTTGATTTGTTGAATATAAGATATTTCGCATTTAGCTAAGTGTGCAGGGTAAACATCTCTCAACAAACTTGGTGTTTAGATCACAGTAAAGCTCGGGAGGCACTTGGGAGCTATTTAAAAGTGATGTGAGTTATACATTTGGGGGAGTGTAAGAGTAAAACCAAGGTGTGTCTTTGGTTATTAAATAATTCACTGTTTGTCATGCTGAACTTTATGGTTTGGCTGTAAACAGAATGAAAAATTATGGACGGCCATTCCAGGCTACTATTAAATACATAAATACAAGACTAGTTCTTATAGAGCCATCTCTTTAAAGTGCATAAAAATGGTTTCTTTTTCAGCACAGACACCAACTTATTTAATAAAAACGTTACTCAAGGATCTTATGAAATAACTTCACTAACCTTAAGCTGGAGGTGACACAGTGGTGTAGTGGTTAGCACGTCCACTTCACAACAAGAAGGTCCTGGGTTCAAGTCCTGCATTTGGAAAGGGCGTTGCTATGTGGAGTTTGCATGCTCTCCCCATGCTTGCATGGGTTTCCTCCAGGTGCAACAGTTTCCTCCAACAGTCCAAAAAACATGCACAGTAGGCTACTTGGCTATTCCAAATCACCCCTAGGTGTGAGTGTGAATGGTTGTATGTGTGTTGGCCCTGCAATGGCCTGGCGAGGTGTTCAGGGTGTACCCCACCCTCGCCCAGAGTCATCTGAAATACGCTGGTTAGAAATAGAAAGGGATTCAGAAAATTGACCTGTAAGCATAACAGGTCATGAACATAAGAGTGAGCGCAAATCTGAAGTGCTGGCAATAAACTGGCTCATGTCTCACACACACACGTTATTATGGTCTCATGATCTCCACTGAGTATCTCATGGTTCATAACGTAACTGCGTGTGCCATTTCACGAATAGAGCCATTTATTATCGACATGATTCATGCTCATCTCTGGATTATTTTTGTACCATCTTGGTAATGACATTTGATTTGATTGCTTTATAATCCTCCTCCATCGACACATGATGACTCAGAAAATGGCTGTTTGATTCCTTTAGAATTTTACAGCCATGATTTACACAAGAAGCTATTACTGCACATAGAAACATGTCTATCCAAGCTCATGTAGGCCACACGTGGTAAATTGCTTTCAGGCAAAGGTGTTTTTTTTTAAATATATAAATATATGTAGACTATATCATTTGCCTGATTGCGGTGCTTGTGCAAATTGTATGTGAAGTCAAAACAATTGCTGTAATCTGTTCATTCATTCAATTTCTGAACTGCTTAATCCTAATTAGGATCACAGGGAGGCTGGCGCCCATCTCAGCCGACATTGGACAAGGGCAGTATACACCCTGGACAGCTTGCCAGGCCATCGCAGGGCGCAATCTATTAATTAGAATTAAATTTACAACGTTTATACATTTAGTCAATCACCACTTAAGGGTCACAGGGAGGCTAGAGCCTATCTCAGCCAACTCTGGTCGAAGGCAGGGTACTCCCTGAACAGCTTGCCAAACCATCACAGGGCCAACATACACACAGTCATTCACACTCACACTCACATCAATTAGCCTAATGTGCATGTCTTTGGACTGAGAGGAAACCAGGGTATCTGAAAGAAACCCACACTGAGAGAACATGCAAACTCCATACATACTCACTCCTAAAAATCCTCATCACCAAACCCATGACCACAGCGGAAGCTGAGTGGTGCTTCTCAATTTTGAGAAGAATTAAAACTTTTCTCAGAAACACAATCAGAGAGACTGAATGCACTAGCTATGCAGGCCATGTAAAAGAGACTGGTGACTCAGATGGTTGACCTAAACCAGAAAGTCAAATTTTACAGGACAGCAGGAAAGAAGGGCAAAATTTATGTTTAAGTAGTGCCATTGGCTAATGGATAGACAACATTACAAAGCTGTGTTGGTTTGAGATTTGAGGTGTGTTTCTGCTTAACTGATCAGCAAATATCAGGTGATCAGGTGTTCCCGATCTTCATGTTTACCAATCTCCATTATTCCTGTTCAATCTGAGTTATTTCTGATCTTAATGTTTACCAATCTCCAGTGTTCCTCTTCAATCTCAGATGTTCCTGATCTTCATATTCACCAATCTCAAGGGTTTCTGTTTAATCTCAGATGTTTCTTACCAATCTAAAATGTTCCTGAGCAAACTCAAGCATTCCTGATTATTAAACCCAGATGTTACTCACCAAGTTAAATGACCATAATTGCTAATGTTCTTTGCCAATTAAGATGGTCCAGACCATCCCGACCTCATGTCCTGCAAATCTGCTCATTTTATATGTCAGTGATGAATTTTTATAGGAATTATTTTAGGAGTAAGAAATGACCAATCCCAGATATTTTTGACAGGACCATTCTCAGATGTTTCTGATTCCACCATTATTAAGTTTAGATGTCTTTGTACAGTATGAAACATGTAAATGCACAGATTGTTGAAAACTGAGTATATGGTCATCGTTGTGAAGGGTTTTGGCAATGTGAGTGTATGTGTGGGAGGACAGAGTGGACAAGAATGTAGTTTAAGCATGGCCCGAGCAATTACGTAGGGTGTGTGTGGGAGACTGAATTATTATTTCTGATTCTTGCACATCGCCGCTGAACTGTGAAGAGAAATTTTCCATTTTTGTCACATTAATGCAGGGATATCATAGATGCAAATCTGTGCATCATGCTGCCTCTAAAACAATCCTGTTGCTTGGGGATGTGTGGAAACATACACTTTGTACTTTGGTAAATCTGGAAGCCTTAACGGTTGCGATTGAGCCGTGCTCCGTGTGGATGATGAAGTGAGTGTTTGTTATTAAAATTTAATGCAGGTTTTCTGCTTGTCAGTCACAGGTGCTGGGTTTATGCCGGGAGAGTAATGGATCTATCTTCCTGGGGTCAGTATGCGGTTTGGGCTACGTTCATCACCCAGACATCTTTACGACTGCTTCAGACAAGAAAGCCACTGTGCATCTTCATTTAAGGGCTGAGGGCGTTTCATTAGCCTCAGTTTCCTCTCATTATTTTCCGAACTCCCCCTTGTAGTAAATCTGGCATCCCAACCCAACAACATGGCCCGACGCAATAGAGACGCTTATGGGCGCACTTCAATTAAAGTGACACGGAATCAATGCTATTATCGCCGGTCAATGCATCCAGGACATTTTTAAATAATGCTGTAAAGGTTTTCTCAATTCTACACCTCCCATCATTGTACTTTCCTTGTGACTTTTGGTGATCAAGCAGGTCGATATTTCTTTCTCACAATAGATTTTCTCATCGTTTCAGTTAAGGTGACCTGCTCTATTGAGTCCACCAGTAATGACTCGCAATTACTCACTGGCTAGCTCAACAGGAACATCTAAGGGCTAAAGAAGACAACTCCATGGGAACCAAATCCCATCATTTATTCTATATCTGGGAAAAAGTTCTACTGTTTAAAACTTCCATCTGTGTTTCTCTCTGAAAGAGTATGTCATTCCTCCCTCCAGTGAGAGCTTAGCCAATTGGCTTCCATGGACTCCCAGTCACGGATGGCTGTGGCATCAACCTGGATTCGAACTTGTGATCTCCGTGTCGAGATTATCTGTGACGAGACACAAAAGAAGAATTGATTTAACTCCATTAAGCATTATCATTGGTTTGTCCTTGTGAGGAACCTTTTCAGTTTTCTATATAATTTACCTATTTTCCTATAAAGAGCTTCCTCGCAAAACCCGAGACCTCCTCCAACTTTCCAAGGAACTCTTGAAGGACCTCACCCACTCACTTATTTGTCGAACCCCTAATCCTACTATTAGAGTCATAAGAAAGCTGGAACCTATCACAGCTGACACTTTGCAAAGGCGGGGTACACCCAGAACAGCTCACCAGACAATCACAGGGCAACACACACACAACTATTCACAACCTCACTCACACCCAGGGGCAATTTGAAGTAGCCAGTTAGCCCAGTGTGCACGTCTTTGGACTGTGGGAGGAGACCAGAGTACCCAAAGGAAACCCTGTGAGCATGGGGAAAATATACAAACTCCACGCGGAAACGCCTTCGCTTAGCCTAGGACTTGACCTCATGACTTTCTTGCTGTCTGGTAGATGTGCTAACCACTACACCATCATGCTGCCCCCTTGATGAACCTTGTTTTTCAAAACTTTGATGAAATAGGATTTTTTTTCTTTGTAGACCCAAAAGATGAGTTTCTTGTTTTGTGTATTAACCCAGATGTTTGCATCTCACAAAGTCATGTGGTCGTCCTACATTCGATGACCAGCCAATGGACAAAAAGAAAGACACTTTGTGTCAGTTGGAGGTAAAGATTATAATATTTTCTTTAATCAGCCCTCAGGATCGTGCCCTTGATATTGATTCTATTTTCTTTATGCTGCTAATGAGCTCCCAGCGTGGGCAGTACCGAGATAATGTTATACAACCCATAGCAAGTAATAACTTCTGGAGAACCTCCCCAATGGATTCAGAACCAAAGAGCACATGCTAGATGACTAAACACAGAGAGTAGCATTGGTCCAAAAACTTTACTGAAACTCATGAGCAGATGGATGATACACTGTATGTATGTATATGAAATTACTAGGGATTTTGTTGCAGGAGAAAAATTAAAGGAACGATGTGGGTCAAATTAGTTTTATGGGACACGGAAGAGTGGGATAAGGTCACGGTTTCCTGAGTGCCTCAGGGATTTTGGTCATGTCTGTCATTTACTGGATTCAGACTGCATGGGTACAGACTTGGAAAGCTTACAGAATATTTTACCTGCTAAAATAGAGTTACAAGTAGAAATAATAATTGCAGGTAATAGAGGAGCAAAGTTTAGTTGATAATAGTGGAGCATACTTTAGAGAATTATAGTCATGTGTAGACCTGAAATCTGTTCCCATTTGGTTAAAAATGACCTCACACTCGGTTAATAAGCAGTTAAGATAGTAAACACTGCACAGGAACGCTGCAATCTGATTTGGTTGCATTCATTTTCCATATTATACTTCACCAAAGGTGGGGTACACCTTGGAAAGCATGCCAGGCCATTGCAGAACCAACACACGCACATACACAAACATTCACACATACACTCACAATTTGGGGCAATATGGAACAGCTAATTATCCTAATGTGCATGTGGGAGAAAACCGGAGTACCCAGAGGAAACAGATACAAGCTAATGCAAAACCACATAGAAACACTTATGCCTGGGACTCAAACCCAGGACCTTCTTGTACCTTAACCCTCAACTGCTTGGATGTATAAATGACATAATGTAAGTTGCTCTGGAGAAGTGTCAGTCAAACGTTGTGAATGTAGGAGAGAGCTGAACACCATTGATGTGTGTGAGCATGTGTGAATGTGTGTTTAAAGTAATAAAGTTTCTGAAAGGCATTGATAGCGAGAATACGAAAACAAATGAGGTTGACATTCTCATATTGTGAAGACATGCCCATATTGTGAAGACACACCCACCTTGTCAAGATATGCCTAAATTCTGAAGACATGCCTACATCGTGAAATCACGCCCACACAGTGAAGACATGCCCACTTTGTTAGGATATGCCTACATTGTGCAGAATTTTATAGGTGAACATAAACTAAGTACATGTATTTCTAACCATTATTATCAAAACACTTTCATTGTGCAGACAAGCCCACACAGTGAAGACATGCCGAGATTCTGGAGATACGCCCACAATGTGAAGATATGCCTACACTGTGAACACATGAAATCATTGTGAAGACACGCCCACATTGTGAAGATACTCCCACATTGTGAAGATATGCCTACACAGTTAAGACACACCCACATTGTGAAGGCACGCCCACATTGTGAAGACACGCCCACATTGTGAAGATATGCCTGCACTGTTAAGACACACCCACATTGTGAAGGCACGCCCACATTGTGAAGATATGCCTACACTGTGAAGACACACCCACATTGTGAAGGCACGCCTACATTGTGAAGACACGCCCACATTGTGAAGGTACGCCCACATTGTAAAGACACGCCCACACTGAGGATATGCCTACACTGTGAAGACACACCCACATTGTGAAGGCACGCCCACATTGTGAAGACACGCCCACATTGTGAAGCTATGCCTACATTGTGAAGATATGCCTACACTGTGAAGACACGCCCGCATTGTGAAAACACGCCCACATTGTAAAGATATGCCTACACTGTGAAGACACGCCCACATTGTGAAGACGTGGCCACATTGTGAAAACACGCCCACATTGTGAAGATATGCCTACACTGTGAAGACATGACAACATTGTGAAGACACGCCTGTGTTGTTAAGACACGCCCATCTCTGATCATGCACCTGTGTGAATCAGTCACATTCACTGACAATATCCCAGAACTAATCCAGTCTGAGGAATATTTTAAACAGTATTCCCGATTTTTTTTACTATCACCGCTTAAACTCTAGCGTTAATAAGATCTGCTTTAAGATTTTTTTTTCAGGAGCTTCAGTCATAATGAGATGACACACTGATGATCTTGATATTAGTGTTCCAGCACAGCTGGGATTATTTTTTAAATGAAAAAATAAAAAGAATATCTGTCAATTAAAAACAAGATTATGACAAGCTGATGTCTAAATAAGAGTAGTTTCACTTGCTGTTACAAATAAATACCTAAACAGATGTGGACTGTCAAAAGGACTGTTTATTTATCTATTCGTCCATCGTGATGATGGCAAAGTTAACGGCACATTGGAATTTTTATATATAAATGATAAGCAAAGAATCCCTGGTTCATCTTCAGCTCCCGGCAAAGCGAGACTTCAGCATGGCGCCATATCACTTCATAATAACACAGGGGATCAGCGCATCGTTTATATAACAGCGAAAAATCAGTGGAGCAATGCTGTCATCCATCAAGGACACTTAGCAAACAGTGGTGCAGCGAGGATCTCGGTGTGATCAAAGCCTTCAGTCACGCGCTGTTGCAAATTAGGACACAAAAAAAAACACGCACACTTCTGAGATGTTTTTCTTTTTTAAGAAGAAGTATCAAACGATTCCACTTCAGCTTTCAAGTCAGATATTTATCACTGTCATTATTTATAAAAATTATTTTAAAAAACAGAAACGACGTTGCAATAGAAGATATTTCAAACCCAGAAATTATCTACAGAACCTTACAAAAGGAGTGGTGCAGTGGCGTAGTGGTTAGCATGTCCACCTCACAGCAAGAAGGTCCTGGGTTTGAGTCCATGGACTCGGTAGGGGTGTTTCTGTGTGAGCTTTGCATGTTCTCTCCGTGCTGGCAGGGGTTTCCTCCAGGTACTCCAGTTTCATTTTCTGGAGCAATTTAAGATCTGCGGGTTTTATTCCAGACCCTGACTTGGCATTAGCTCACTTTAATACTGTGTTTAACAGTATTGTAAATAAACATGGTCCGACTAAGAGAGTTAGGGTTAGGAAAAGAAGAATCCTTGGTTTTCGAATGCCTTATCTACTGAACTACGTGTCAGGGATTAAGCTTGGGTTAAACCGAAGAAAACCCGGGCACTCTCTGACTGGCAGGTTTTTAGAAAACTAAGAAATAAATGTTGCTTATTGATTAAAAAGGGCAAACCTGATTATTTTATTTTGTCATTGGCAAAAAGTCTGAGTAATCCTGCAAAATTTTGGAAAACTGTCAAGGCCCTAAATCAAAATTCTTCCTCATTTCTACAACAACCTCTATCCATACTGACTTTGGTCCTATTACTGACAAACACAAAATCTGTGATATTTTTAACCAACATTTTATAGCAGTAGGAAACATTTTTGATAAGTCCCCAAATCAAGATTTGTCTAACCCTTACTCTAGTTTATTCACAAATTCCCCAATTTCATTTGTGGAATTCAAAGTGAATGAGGTACTACAGGAATTAAAAAGAATTGATGTAAATCATTTTGCTGGAGAGGATCACCTAGTTCCGAGCCTTTTACGTCTCGCGGCCCCATTGCTTGCACATTCAATAACTAATATTTTTACTTAGTCAATCTCAATGGGGTCTGTTCTCAGAGTTTGGAAAGCTGCTCATGTCTTTCCACTATTTAAGGGTGGTGATCCCAGTTCAGTCAACAGCTACCGGCCTATCTCATAATTGCCTTGCTTAGCTAAGGTTTTAGAATCTCTCGTTAAACATCAACTGTGCCACTTTTTAGCTTTTAATGATATCTTAGCTTCCCAGCAATCTGGTTTTAGGCCTGGTTATAGCACCATTATAGCAGCCTCATAGGTTATAAATTATTTAGTAACACCTGTGGATAATAAACATTAATGTGCAGCTCTATTTATTGATTTAACAAAAGCTTTTGATACAGTAGACCATAATATTTTATTTAAAAAGTTGAAAACTGCTTATGGTTCAGCTCGAGGATTACCTCTCTAATAGAACATAGGCTATTATGCATGGGGATGCGAAGTCTCAATTTTTAAAAGTGACGAAAGGAGTACCTTAAGGATCTATACTTGGACCAATTTTATTCACACTTTGGAGATCTGGCTGGATCATGACTTTTCTTTAAAAACTCATGTCTCTAACTTGTCCAAGAAAATCAAAATTTTTACAGAAAAAGGTCCTGTTTTTCATTAAACAGTAGTAAAAGGATTGTCCAGGCGACAATTTTACCATTGTTTGACTATGGTGATGTCCTCTACATGCATGCTTCTGATGAACCTTTGGATGCATTTTATCATAGTGCACTGCGCTTCATTACGCGCAGTGGTTTCCGAACTCATCACTGTGCTTTGTATAATTCAGTAGGGTGGTTTTCCCTTCATTTAAGAAGGAAGTTACATTGTATTTTATTTATTTATAAAGTATTGCTTGGCAAACTTCCTTCATATCTCTCTAGGCTCTTGTCCATCAAAATCACAAGCCAGCATGTCAAATCACAAGGCTTGATTTTGTTAGAGGCACACAGGGCTAGAACAAATCTGGGCTGTTCCACTTTTAGTGCATTTGCACCTTATTTTTGGAATTACTGCCAGAACATTTTGAAGCTTGAGTTCCTAATTCCAGTGGAGTCTTTCAAGATCCTAGTGAGGGAGAGGTTACTTGAGGATGCCAGATGTACTTGCCTTTGGTTCTAACATTGGACTTGTTCTGTTCTTTAGTGCTTATGTTTTTATTTTATTTTATTTTGAATTTTATTTTACATTTTAAATTAAGTGTATTTTTATTCTGCAAATGTTGAGTGCAAATTTATGAATTTTAATTGGTTATGTATTTTTAACCTTTTCTTGTAATTTGTTGTTGTATTCAGGGCTGCCCTGCAAAAGAGAACTCGGTCTCAGTGGGATTTCCCTGCAATAAAGGATAATAAATTAATAAATAATAATTTCCACCTACAATCCAAAATTATGCACAATAGGCTTATTGGCTTTTCCAAATTGCCCCAGGTCTGAGTGTGAGAGTGAGTTTGAATGGTTGTGTGTGTGTTGGACCTGCAGTATTCTGGCGAGGTGTTCAGGGTTTACCCCACTTTTGCCCAGTGTCGGCTGTGATAGGCTTCCCCTGCCTCCCCATGACCCTGATAGTAGGATGAGTGAGTGAGTGAGAACCTTACAGAATGTTTGAAAAGTGCTCCTCTATGGTGGAATCATAGTCTTTTTTTGTTTTTGTTGTTTGTGTTTTTAGGGAAATACAGAACAGTAATTCTGATGAAGTGTTAAAGAAGATTAAAAATTGTGTCTGACCTTTGAGAGATGAGAGACAGGAAACTTGAGTTGTTTTTCTCTTTATGTACAAATATTTTATTAGTTTCTAACTAAAAAAAAAAAACAGACAGCAAAAATGAGCTTGTTTTTTTGTTGATGATGAAAAAAAACAGTAAATAAAAAAGTGGAATACAGAAAAAAATACTTCACCATATCAAAAATAAAAACTTACAAAAAGCTTGTAGGTTACTATAGAAACAAGGCCACTCTGAGAGCACAAACCTCTGCCAAGTCGAAAAACATTAATATAAAGTACACTGCAGGGCGACATGGTGGCGTAGTGGTAAGCATGTCCACCTCGCAGCAAGAAAGTCCTGGGCTCAACTCCTGGGCTCGAGTGTGGAGTTTGCATGTTCTCCCCCTGCTTGTGTGGGTTTCCTCTGGGTACTCCAGTTTCCTTTCGCAGAGACATGCACGTTAGTCTAACTGGCTGTCCCAAATCACCCCTAGGTGTGAGTGTGAATGGTTGTGTGTGTTAGCCCTGCAATGGTCTGGCGAACTGTTCAGGGTGTATCCTGCCCTCGCCCAGAGTCGGGTGAGATAGGCTCCAGCCTCCCTGCGACCCTAGAAGGATTCAGCAGCTTAGCGAATGAGTGAAAGAGTAAGTGAGTGAGTGAAAGAGTACACCCTGCGATGGCCTGGCGAGCTGTCCAGGGTGTACCCTGCCCTCGCCCAGAGTCGGCTGAGATGGGCGCCAGCC
>JAOUQZ010000032.1:1548540-1582122 GCA_028564935.1 Neosilurus hyrtlii
AAATATTTTTAAATAAATAAATAAATATATATATATATATATATATATATATATATATATATATATAAATACAAATTTTTGAAAACTTAATTAAATATAAAAGGAATAAAAATTATAAATTATACATATTTTTCTTCACTAAATTTGAGAATTATTAAAAAAAAATTATCCCCACACTGATTTAGACCTTTAAAGGAAATGGGAAACATGAATATGTTCCGCTCGGAGTTATGGAGCTGAAACGGTACTGAAATTAGGTTCTTTGAGGCCACTGTATAATAGAGTGTGGGTGAAGTCGGTATTGTGGAGAAGTAGGTGATGAAAAATGTGTCCGTCTCTCCGAGAGTCTCCTGACTCATGCAACCAGACGAAACAATAGGTGTGATTCAAAATCCTGGCTCACTAAAAATACCCTGCAGCAATGGCTCATACTCGGGGGAGACTTTAACACATTCCTGAACTGAAGCTCTGTTGAATGAAGGAGGTTGGTGGGTCCAAATAAAAATAAATATATAAATAAAATTTTGTTTGTCGCTGTGTTTAGCGCTGATTCACCAAATCTACAGACGTCTCAGTGCAGACTTCAATCTGAACTCACATAGTGCTGAAGAAAATGGGAAAAGAGGAAAAAGAAGAGTCATCTGCTTTTCTTCATCCATCCTGCAGCACCATTTCAGGTGGGGATGGAAAGCTTTTAAGGAGCAGCGTCGTAAATAATCAGGCCTGCTCCAGCGTTTTTCATTATGAAACCATTAGCCATGTTATTTACCGTGAAAACGATGCGGTCTCTTGGTATAACACTTGTTTTACAGCTTTTCAGAATGGAGCAGTGCGAAAGGAAAAATGTTCCGAAAGCATCATTACAGAAGTGAAATGTATCACAGCTTCCTGATCAACCCTAATTTTCACTCATTTTTCTACCGTGGGAATACCGGGTGTGAGGTCAGAACATATCCAGGGTGGGACGCATCATGCACACATTAATTCACACATCGCAGGGGTCACGTATCTTTCCACCACCAGGGTGTCCAGAGGAAAGAAAAACATTTAATACGAGTAATAAGCTGTTGCTCGTGTCATGCTGTTATAGGAAAATAATCAGTGTTTGGTGGGGTGAGGTCATTGCTGGAAACAGTGAATTTTGTTTAAAAGTTTTTTATTTAATTAATAATTCACTGCAGTTCATCATTTAGTATTAATTATTTTTATAACTGGGTCCGGTTGTGTAGTGGTTAGGGTCCTGGGTTCATGTTTGAGAGGTTGTGGGTTCAAGTCCCTGTTTAACCCCATGGGCAAGGTCTTTTGATTCTGATTTTATTTTCTATTGAATTAATTACACAAGGGAAATTTAGCTTCTGCTAAACATTTACACACTCAGAGCAGTGGGCTGCCACACATTTCGCTGCCCAAAGAGCAGTCAGGGGTTAGGTGCTTTGCTCAAGGGCACTTCAGCCATGAAGGTGGAAGAAGGGAAAGTACATATCACTCCCCACGCCGCCACACATTTTTTCCTGCTGGTTCGGGAATCGAACCAGTGACCTTTCAGTCCCAAACCCACTCCCTAATCCTAACCCTAACCCCAATCATAAGGCTATGGCTGCCCCAAGGTCTTAACCACAAGTGTGCCTCTGTCCACCCAGCAGTATAAATGGGTACCAGTAAAAATTACTGGGAAGGTAACTTGGAATGGACTAGCATCCTGTCCGGGAGGAGTTGAACTCCTAGTTGCTTCACATTACAGAAACTTCCCTGATGAGCCAGTAGGCTCGGGTGTAACAAGTCCAGCAGACTTACCTCACCTGACCTTATTTTTATTATTATTCTTTATCATGTAATTTTTCCAGATATGCTTTCCCGAATTTTCTCCCCTAAATTTTTTGTGGTTCAGTATCACCTCCCTATAATGTGACCACCACAAACCAGGGAGGGACAAGAGCAAGCATCTTTACGAACTGCTGCGCATGCGTATTCAGGGGCAGCCTAAAACACATGGAGGTAAAAACTTAAAAACCCCCTTATGCATGAGCTCACAGATGCCCACCATTGCCTGCTAATTGCTGACAGGGAGGTAAGTGTACTTTGTAAAAGTGCTAAGACCTAGATTAAGCGTTCCAAAAACATCATTATTATTCATTCATTCAGTCATTTTCTGAACTATTTATTCATAAATAGGGTCGGTGGGAGGTTGGCGCCCATCTCAGCCAACTCTGGGCAAGGGCAGAGTACACCCTGGACAGCTTGCCATTATTATTATTATTATTATTATTATTATTATTATTGCTGCTGCTGTCTAAACTTGGATTTTAGAGTTGCACCAAAGGACCTATCAGAGAATCTAGAATTCAACAGCACTCTGTTGACACCAAGTATAAAATGTAGCAGCAGGATGCTGATACTTCACAGCTCCCCATCCAGGGTCTGATTGGATCTGACCCTCGATAACGCCACCTGTTTCCGTTAACAAGCTCTCATTCTCACTGAAGAGAGTGGGAGTAATCAGGGAGCTCTAGAATGAAGCTAAATCAGTCCTTAAGCAGGAAATACTACATGCCTCATTGAACTCATGCTAATGCATGTACATCATATGGGACTATCTGTAATTGCCACCTACTGATTGAGGAGGGAAAAAACACCCCACCAAACTCAAAGCTTACCTACTGCATCGATTTCTCTGGGCAATCTAAATAGAACTCCCTGAATCAAGAGATAGAATGCCTTACAACAGAGGTTATGTCTTTTAGGCTTTTACACCTGAGCCTACAGGCTCATGAGAATGGAGCTTATCCTCGGTTTTCTAAGCATAAAACACCTAGGAGCTCAACTCCTCCTGGATTGGATGCCAGTGCATCGCAGCTCTTAACATGGTGGATGTCTAACAGGGATTCAAACCCACAACCTCTCAACCCCTTACCACTACCCCACCGGCCCCACTTTACAACAGAGAAGGATACTTAATTACTGCTGATAAACTGCACCACCCAATAGCTAATGATAGCTAACTTATGCTAAACTCTGTGAAGAGATCGCCAATCGCAGTCCTGATTTGCACAATCTCAGACAACTCTGGGTAAGGTACACCCTGGACAGCTCACCAGGCCATCGCAGGGCAGAAACACACTGACGACAACTCAATGGCCAACTCATTACGAACGACAGCACTGGTTCTTTTACATGCCTCTTATTGCAGACAGTGAGAGACATGGCTGGCCTTGGATAACCCAGTTAAATGCAATGGGGGGACAGCAGCGACTACTCAGTGATAGTGGGGCTTGAACCTCCGACCTTCAGATCACTAAGCCAGCACCCTAACCAAAGAGCCACCACTGCCACAAACTGAGGATAAAAATATTTTACCACAGGTAATCATAAGGCAGCAATACAAACAAAAATTTTTACAAACTAGATGTAATTTAAACAAGTATTATCAAGTAGTATTTTATTCTGCAGGAAAAATGCGCTATTGCTTTAAATTGTATTTTTTTTTAAGTTTTTATCATATACTGCACCAGCTTTAAAACTTTTCCTTGGATTTTTTTGCTCATTTCCTCAAAATGGCCTACTACTGAGGCTAAACCTCCACCCTGTACCTGCCCCTGTACCAGCTGAATCGGCCGCTTAATCTGTTCACCTTGTTTATTTTTTCCTTTTGACTGTTCAACAGAGCTGATCCACACTGGAAAAGGTTCTGACCTGTTCTGACCTGTATTTAATAATCATGTGGTATGAAACATTGTGTGCTGAAAGTACAGCATAGAGAAGGAGAATTAATATGCTGTTGTTTCTTGTAAAAAGGCGAAAATTTAATAGGATTTTCAATTGTGAGTGGCATATCAACAAGGTGCGCAATTATCAGCCTGAAGATCACCGGTTAGAATCCAGGTTGATGCCGCAGCCATCCGTGACCGGGAGTCCATGGGAGCAAATTGGCTGAGCTCTCATGGGAGGAAGGGATGGCATACACTCACTTCCCAGTCACTCAAATCAATCACCAGCCAATCATGGGCATCTGTGAGCTCATTTGTATGAGGGGGCGAATAGTTGTTTCCCTCCGAGTGTGTTAGGCTGCCCCCAAATATGCATGTGCAGCAGTTCGTAAAAAGGCGGGTGTCACAGAGGGGGCATGTGCATGCTTACGCATGTTGTTGTTACCACCCTTGTTTGTGGTGGTCGCGTGATAGGGTAGGCTATACTTGACGGGTGGGAATTGATTATGACTAAACTTAGGCGATAAAATGGAGAAAAATCAATAAAATACAAAAAAATACTATTTGAAATGCAGTACAATGATACAGTGCTGCTGTGAGACATATAGCATAGTGTAAATAATAATTATTCACCAGGGTTGAGATGAATGTCATCAAATTGGACTTATTCACCAGTACCACCAGGCCTGAGACATATAATTGTTTTAGTATTTGCTACACAGGAACATCAGCACAAAAAACACTATATTTTTTATATAATTATTTTTTTATTATATTTTCTAACCATGACAGATTCCATAAGGTGACCTCTGCACCCTGAAACAAGCTAAGCAGTCGCTAAGGAAAAAGCTAACCCGAGCCATCCAGCTCTTCCATTCATTTCAGATTTATTCCATGAAAAAACACCACCAATTTTGGTTGGATGGGATGCTCATTGCAGGTTACCTTCCCCAGTATTTTTACTGTTACACATTTATGCTGCTGGTTGGACCGAGGCACACCTGTGGTCTTAGCACAGTTGAGATCTAATGGGAATTTGGACCAATTACCTTACGATCATGAGCCCAGTGCCCTAACCATTACGCCACCAGCCCAATCAAGCTGAAAGGCTCGTCCCTTAATTATACTCAATCAACAAAAATCTACAACATTTGAAATGAAGCTATTTGATGGTAAGAATGTACAGTATTTTTTTTCAAGAATTAGACGTTTTTTCCACCAAACGCGACTTTATCTGCCCGCTCTTAGGGACAGAGCTCAGGTACGAATTTAGCATACATGGTGGTGCGCCAAGCTTCGGAGACTCCCTTCTAACTTAACCAGTTAGGGCTAAACACAAGAAA
Source organism: Neosilurus hyrtlii (assembly GCA_028564935.1). Lineage (NCBI taxonomy): Eukaryota > Metazoa > Chordata > Actinopteri > Siluriformes > Plotosidae > Neosilurus > Neosilurus hyrtlii. The sequence goes on from JAOUQZ010000032.1 coordinate 1,553,588, forward strand.
ATATAATAAAATTAGATTTTTTTGGTTTATAAAAACCATGATAATGATGATGGTAAGTGTCCATGCTTCTGGTTCATGCATTGTTTACTCGGAATAATGATTTTTAATTCTGAGATAGTGGACCAATCAGATCGCACCTTTCCTGTACAGTATATACTAATGTGCTATATATAGTAAGACAAAATTATAAAAAACTTAACATGGAACAGGCGAACACAGCAGGATAACTATCAGGGCTAGAACCACAAAGCGGACACTTGACGGTGCCGACAGAAACATCTGGAAATCCCCCAAACTTACACTGATATCATCCCAATATGTTAGTGATGTAAAAAAAAAAAATGTTATTCACTTACAAAAATTTTTTTCAGAGATTTTTTAATTTTTAAGAATGGGACCAATATTTATGCTGACAGTAGTTAGTTATACCACATGGCAAAAGTTTACTGTAATGCTATTTATTTATTTGTTTATTTATTTATTTAAACTTAGCTCGGAGGATCCATTAAGGCACCGGAGGTGTGTTGAGCAGAAACCAGGCACCTACATGCTAATACAGGCAGAATATCATTATACTTCATAGTCTCACACAACCACACACACACACACACACACACACACACACACACACACACACACACACACATGCACTTGCAGCCAGCCTCGTTTCCATCCACCTTCTGTGTTGTCACATGGTGTTTTGCATCGCTGAAATGGAGTGACAGGGAAAATAAGCGAGGCTCTGCCTGTTGTTGTTCCATGTTGCTCTGTTTGTACTCAAACCTACGGTCAGACCTTGGGGGGGAAAGATGCATGGCAAACACTCTGTTGCCATGGAAACTGTCCATTCAAAAATAGACCAGGATGGGAAATGGACCCACATTACAGTTGGATGGGTTGGGAATTTATTTTTTCCAGGATGAATCTATTCTGGTTAGCGAATCTGATCATAACGCTGACATGAAACACATCGGATAGATGTGTATGTTTAAACATTATGTCTCAGTGCATCATATAAACGGAACAGGATTTTGCACACCATCCCACATAGCTGTCTAGCCTGCACTATTAAGACAAAGCCAGCAAGTACTTTAGCTAAACTGTTTCATTTTAATAGCATGAGCACTCAGAGAGTGTGGAGCTCTGCCAAGCCCAGCAGCAAACTTATATTGGGTGGGTTTCCTCTGGATACTCTGGTTTCCTCCCACAGTCCAAACACATGCACATTAGCCAACTGGCTGTTCCAGATAGTGGGATTAAAGGGTTCAGTAAATGAGATGAGTTATTTTGCATTTCATAATTTATATGTTGAAGACTTTTTCTCTTGAGATATTGGAGCTTTAATGGATGAGCTGCATCTGATCTACGCTGCTTTTTTGAATCCAATAATTTCTCATTTGTGGTCCATGTAAACAAAAACATAGTTATCGTCATATACAATTTAAAAATTATGAATATACAGTATGTGGTATGGGGCAGCAAGATGGCACAGTGGTTAGCACATCCGCTTCATAGCAAGAAGGTCCCGGGTTCAATTCCCAGACTCAGGGCATTTCTAGGTGGAGTCTGCATGTTCTCCCCATGCTTGCATAAGTTTTCTCCGGGTACCCCAGTTTCCTCCCACAGTCTGTAAACGTGTACAGTATGCTAACTGGCTGTTCCAAATTGCCCCTAGATGTGAGTGTAAATATTTGTATGTGTGTTGCCCTGCAATGGCCTGGTGAGCTGTTCAGGGTGTACCCCGCCTTCATCCAGTGTCAGGTGAGTTGGGCACCAGCCTCCGGGCGACCCGAAATAGGATTTAGCGGCTTAGAAAATGAATGAATGAATGAGTATGTGTTCAGGCAGCACAGTGATGTAGCATTTAGCACGTCCGCATCACAGGTCCTTTCTTCAAGTAACAAATTCAGCGAGGGTGTTTCTGTGTGGCATTTGCATGTTTTTCCCGTGCTTGTGTGGGTTTCCTCTGGGTCCTCTGGTTTCCTTCCACAGTCCAAAGACATGCAAATTAGGCTAACTGATTGCTGCAGATTGCCCCTAGGTGTGAGTGTGAATTCTTTTGTATGTTTTGGCCCTGCGGTGGACTGGCAAGCTGTTCAGGGTGAAACAGCCTTACTGTGACCCTAAAAGCATCTTGGCAAACACATGAGAGAGTCAGTGAGTTACAGTATTCAGTATATGTACAGTATGTATGTTAAAGAATAAAATAAAGCAGTGTAGTGTACACTCTATAATTTAGGATCTTTCTAGAGTCCAGTCCAGTTCTGGAATCAAACCCTAAGCACTGACCAGATATTTCCCTTATATTAGTTAATAGTCATGGAATAAAGTCGCCCGCTCTACTAGGACATTCTATTTTTAGCCTCATCAGGTCATTATTCTCACACAAAGCTCCGCACATTAAAAAGACAGAAAATAGTACTGGGTTTTTTTTTCATCCATTCATGTCACTCTGTTTGTATTTTTCAGTAGTGGACCTGTGGTTATTTCTCAGAAACACACGCTGGGCCTCAGGCGCACGTTTGTACCCTTGTGGCTCTAATGAGTACCTTGAATGCTTTTGTTTAGTCCAGAAAAAGCAGGCAGTTGAAATAATTTCATTTTGTTACTCATGGCTGTTAGAACTCTACTGTAATACAAGAAAAAGTCACCATTATTATTCATTGGGAATGAACTGATTTATTTCAGGTAAGTGTGTTTTGAGAAAGCTGACTGAAATTAAACAGCTCAGTTAAAGTCAGAATCTGGAGTTCAGGTGAAAAAACAAAATACACTCTTTATTTTATTCTTTATTTAAACATAAAAGTAATTTTAAGAAGTAACTACAAGGGCGGGGTGGCATGGGGGCATGGTGGTTAGTATGTCCGCTTCACAGCAAGAAGGCCTGGGTTCAATTCCAAGCTTAGGTGTTTCTGTAAACTTGCAATGGACAGTCGAGCTGTTTAGGTTGTAGCTACTGTCTGTCTGTCTGTCTGTCTATCATGTGAAGTTCTGGATGCTGTGTAACACCTCGGTTTCACATAGCCTGAATTACTTCACTGTAGATGAGGGTGGATGATTTTATTTTATTTTATTTTATTTTATTTATTTATTTTTGCTTTCTGAGGGGTCAGTTGGCATTATCCAAAGTGTTCAAGGCACTTCCATGAGAATACTTTAGAGTCGGGGAGCTACTATGAAAACCAAGAGGGTGTGGCTTCCATTCACATAAACTTTTGGTCAGTGGATTAAGTGACAAATACAGTCCGCCACATTGTTTTTTTTTTAACCAGCAACCATGTATTTTTACTCCACCCATGTTTGCAATGGATTGTCTCCAAAATGTGCCAGAATAGCCATGGTAGTCCCAGCCACAGTTCTCAAGTATCAACCAACTGCTATGTAAGACCTTAGCGTGATATAAAAGTTTGGTTGGAACCACTCAGAAACTTAGTATTCGTTTTTGATCTCTAACCGACTGTAACCTAGTTTTTATTCTCCGACTAGCGAATTACGGCTGTAAGAACGAACAAAGGTGTTTTTTAAATTTAAATATTCATGCATGTTTATACATCCTGCCATGTTTTAATGTGTAGAGATGTAGAGATGTGTATAGGTTGTGCAATATTCCTGTAAAATTCACTCTTTCTCCTGAATAACAACCATGAATTACTGCCCTTTGTCAAACTCGAGCAAGTTTGCTAGCAAATATCGAGCTGGGTAGTGCAGCAGGAAATGTTTTAATGTTAAATTTGCATATTCAGACATACACACCATTTTTAATATCACACCATTTCCTTGAGCATTTTTGCTAACTGGTAAAGGATTAAAACGACTACTAGCATACAGCTGACACTTAAATAAGTGCTAATCAACCTTTGACAAATATAAGCTGGTTTTCTAGCAGGCAACTAGCCAACTAGCTCTTATCGATTGGCGGAAATGGGGCGTTACTACATTTGCATAGTCATGCATACTCAAAATGTTCATTTTTTGCAAGGTTGTTGTTGTTATTTCTTTATGCAGCTTAGCATGATAATTATGACCTTGAGCTAGTTTGCTAACAGGTGACCAAATGTTAAGTATTGGAAGTTTGCATTTGGAACAATGATTAAAAAAAAATTAAAGTCATTCTTAACTGCTAATTACTGACCTGAGAGGAACACAAGGTAGTTTGCTAGCAGGTAATCAACTGATTAGTCAGTAGGGATTGCTGAGGGTGTGGTAATTGCGTTCATGGGTGCATTAGTTTTGCCTATGTTTTCTTGCGTGGTGTCTCTTTTGTGTTGTTTTCACAAAGATGGGGCGGTTTCCGGCGGCTTTGGGCTCCACCTACACCTACACACCTGTTTCGGATCTCCGGCAATCACCACCGGCATTTAAGCACTGTTGGAAGGCTCCTCCGGCGCCAGAGTATTCTCACAGCTTACGCGTGCCTACTCAAGCCCAAGCGCTTCCGCCCCATCTCTTCTACACGGACACACTCTCTTCCGGGGTCGCTCATCCAGTGCTTCCGACCCATCTCTGCTACGTGGACAGACACTCTTCCGCGATTGCTCATTCCATGCTTCCGCCCCATCTACACGGATCCCTTCCTTACCCCCCAGGTCCCTGGTTCCCTCTGCTTCCCCTCCGTCTTCAATAAAAGCCGTTAAATTTTCATCTCGCCTCCAGGTGTGCTTTTGGGTTCAACCCCACGTCTGGTTACAAATCATAACAGAATACTCTGGCCATACATGGACCCAGCAGATCCGGATCCAGTTAAGGCGGCCCTGTCGACTCAGGGGATTCTTATCGAATGGCATGACAAGATGCTACAGGGTATTATTGGAGTCCCTTCAGAACCTGCACCAACAGGTGGCACCCATTGCCTCCCAGACTCACCAGGCAACTCACCAGATCCACCCCTCCAGTCCTAACCCATCGGTGAGTAACCCCCCTAAGCCTACTCTCCCTTCTCTCTCTCTCTCTCTCTCTCTCTCTCTCTCTCTCTCTCTCTCTCATACACAAGGAGCCCTTTGTCATCGTCCCCCCTACTCAGGGGATTTAGGATTATGTGGACAGTTCTTACTGAAGTGCGGCTTAGTTTTCGACCTGCAGCCCGTGAGCTATCCCACGGATAAAGCAAAAATAGCGTATGTAATAAATTCTTTGCGGGGCAAAGCTACAAAATGGGCTACCGCACTTTGGGGCAATGCGTCTCCAGTGCTTTCTTCTTTTGAGTTGTTTTTCCGGGAGTTAAGGAAGGTCTTTGATCACTTCATCCACGAAGCAGTCAGTAGAAAACTCCAATTACCTCTCGAGCCTCTCGCCTCCCCTAAGAAGGTTTATGCTCCATCTACCTGCTTCCTGGGGCCCCCCTACCCTCTAGCCGCTTGTGCAATCTGTCCCATCCTGAGAAAGAGGCCATGGAGGTGTACATTAAGGACTCCCTTGCTACTGGACTCATACGACCTTCTTCCTCACCCCTAGGGGCTGGGTTTTTCTTTGTGAAGAAGAAGGACTCATCTCTCTGCCCCAGCATGGATTATAGAGGGCTCAATGCTATCACAGTAAAGAACATGTCACCACTCCCTCTCATCAATCCCTCCTTTGAGCCCCTCTGTCATGCTAAAATATTCACCAAATTAGATCTACGTAACGCTTACCACCTCATCTGCTTCATCAGGGACTACTGCAAGGTAGGCAGCCCCCTCATACGTCTCACCTCCACCCGCTACCCGTTCCAGTGGACACCAGAGGCGTCCATCGCCTTCTCTCAACTTAGGTGTCTCTTCACCAGGGCTCCCATCCTCAAACACCCAGAGCCCACCCTCCAGTTCATTGTGGAAGTGGATGCTTCTGATACAGGAGCCGGGGCTGTCCTTTTCCAACATAACCCAGAGACCAACAAAGTCCACCCATGGACCCATTCTTCTCCCGCCGTTTTTCCCAGCTGAGAGAAACTATGACGTAGAAAACAGAGAGTTGCTCGCCATTGTTTGGGCCCTTTAGGAATGGAGGCACTGGCTGGAGGGTTCCGAGGTCCCATTCATCATTTGGACAGACCACAAGAATCTAGCTTATCTGCAGTCGGCTAAATGGCTAAATCCCCGCCAAACTCGTTGGTCCCTGTTCCTCAGCCGCTTTAACTACTCTCTCTACCCTACCACCCAGGTACCCTGAATACTAAACCCACCGCTTTCTCTCGCCTCTGCCCCCCCCCCACCCCACCCCAGTTCCAAGGAACCAGGCATCATCATTTCCCCTTGCTGCATTGTCGGAGCAGCCTCATGGGACATTGACCGAATTTCCGCAGGGCACAGGAGGACCAACCCGACCCCAAGACCGGACCCCCCAATCGTCTCTTTGTTCCGGATTCTGCTTCCAGGTACTCCAGTGGGGACATTCCTCCAAGCTGTCTTGTCATCCTGGGATAACCCTCCTTTTTCTCAAGCGGCACTTCTGGTGGCCGAGCATGACCAAGAACGTTCACCCCTTACCCATCCCCAGTCGCCCCTGGTCCCACATCGCCGTAGACTTCGTCACAGGTCTACCACCCTCTGAAGATACCGTCATTCTCACCATCATTGATCGTTTCTTCAAGTCCGTGCATTATGTGGCCATTCCTAAACTGCCTTCTGCCCTGGAGACTGCTAATCTCCTGGTTCTCCACGTGTTCAGGCTACATGGCATTCCTAGTGATATTGTCTCCGACAGAGGCCCCCAGTTCTCATCCCTGGTGTGGAAGTGTAAGGCAGTGGGTGCGATGGCCAGCCTCTCCTCTGGATACCACCCGCAGACCAATGGCCAGACAGAGCGGGCCAATCAGGACCTGGAGGCCGCCCTCTGGTGTGTTGCTGCCCGTGGAGCTCGTGGAGTTCTCACCTCCCGTGGATTGAATATGCCCACAATACCCTCACCAGTTCGCCACAGGTATGTCCCCATTTATGGCATGTTACGGGTTCCAACCACCTCTCTTTCCCGTTCAAGAACAGGAGGTGGCAGTTCCATAGCTTAAAGAATACCAGAGTACGTGAAGTGTGGAGAAACGTCCAGGCTGCCCTCACTCGATCGGCCGAGAGGAACAAGCAGCTGGCTGACCTTCATCACTCTTCCGCTCCGGAGTACAAGCCGGAACAAATAGTGTGGCTCTCCTCCCATGATCTCCCCCTCCAAACCAAATCACATAAGCTCTCTCCTCTCTTTATTGGGCCATTCCCCATTATTAAAGTCATCAACCCCACCGCTGTCAAACTGAAGCTACCGGACTCTCTCAACATTCATCCCACGTTCCATGTATCTCTTATCAAACCGGTGTCCTCCAGTGACCTCAGCCCTCCGACCGTACCCCCTCCGCCCCCACAGATCATCGCCAGGAGGCGCCAGGAGGCGTCCGTTGAGGGGAAGGTACTGTGGTACCACCAGCATTTAAGCACTGATGGAAGGCTCCTCCGGCGCCAGAGTATTCTCGCAGCTTACGCGTGCCTACTCGTTCCCCGGCACTTCCGCCCCATCTCTTCTACACGGACACACTCTCTTCCAGGGTCGCTCATCCAGTGCTTCCAACCCATCTCTGCTACGCGGACAGACACTCTTCCGCGATTGCTCATTCCACGCTTCCGCCCCATCTACACGGATCCCTTCCTCACCCCCGGGTCCCTGGTTCCCTCTGCTTCCCCTCCGGTCTTCAATAAAAGCCGTTAAATTTTCATCTCGCCTCCAGGTGTGCTTTTGGGTTCATCCCCACGTCTGGTTACAAATCATAACAGAGGGGTTTTTTTTATATTTATGTATGAAAGCCACTTTTGTAAGCCTGCGTAAAATTCCCATACAATGGCATAAAAATAAACACACAATAATAAGTAGAGCCTTTCTGTCTGCTGTGGAGCCAGTCCTTTCGAGGGCTACTTACCCACACATGCACACGTATCTTTCCTCTGTGGCTTTTACCCTGATTTGTATTTTGCATCTTCGCTATGGTTACTTTGGCATGTCCCACAAATTGCTCGTGTCTGGCCATCCAATTATAAATGACTGGCAGGAGAGGAATGGAGCAGGGTTGTGCTAAAGCCCCAGGCTGTTTACACACCACCAAGGGTTCTCCATTTCACTCTAACGGCTAAGGAGAGAGAGAGAGAGAGAGAGAGAGAGAGAGAGAGAGAGCAAGAGCAAGAGCGAGAGAGAGCGAGCGAGGACGAGAGTAGTAATCTATCTATGATGAGGTGAGAATTGCTCTCTAGTTAAAGTTTTAAAGGAACCATGCTGTTAACATAAAAAGCCATAAGTAGGAACATGTGACCACTTCATATTCAACCATCAAACAGCTGGAATCAGATCAACGTCATTCAGAATGCTGTACTGGTGCCACAGGTTGCCAGTGTACCACGGATACATAAAAAAGTATGGTGTGTGTTTCACAGAACTCCATTAGTAAAGCCATGATCCTGATTCGTCAGACAATGCTTTTGAACTGCAGTTATGTTACAGGTTTGTATTAGTGCACAAGGCTTATGGTGGTGCAGTGGTTAGCATGTCCACTTTAAAGAAAGAAATTCCTGGCTTCGCGAAGGTGTTTCTCTATGGAGTTTGCATATTTTCTCAATGTTTGGATGGGTTTCCTCATAGTACTCCAGTTATCTCCTACAGTCCAAAGACATGCACATTACGCTATTTGGTTGCTCAAAATTACCCCTAGGTGTGAGTGGTTGTGTGTGTACCCTGCCTTCGCTCAGGAATAGGATCCAGCCTCCCTGCAACCGTGATATAGGGTATGGTGGTTGAGAAATGTTTAGAAATCATTGTTACTGTGGCTTGACTTCACCAAGTGGTTTTCTCATACGCAATGGCATATGTTTGGTGTGTTTGTCGCTAGCATGTGGTTCTCTGAGTTACTTTGGTAAGATGAATGCTTTCGTTTATGGGATTTGATCCCCACACATTCATCACTGCTCTGTTCTCGCTCCACCCGTACGATTTGCCAGCCGACCGTCAAATAGAAGGAGCCAAACTCTGAACGAATGATGATGAAATCTTCCTGAAAGAGCTCAGACACTTCCTTAGTGAGACAGGAAGGACGTTTATTTATTACCACAAATGCAATGGAGGTAAATGAGATCATAAAAGATGGTGTGAGTTATCAATTATCACGGCATATGGACGGAAAGGAAAAGAGAAAAAAGCATCGTCTAGTCTAAAAGTTCTGCATTAAAAAGTTGATGTGATATACATTATTTTTCTCTCTACTCCACTCTACATGACCATGAAAGGTTCAGCTGCTATGATTTTAAAGAAGCTCTGTCTAAAAACATTTTTTAATATTATTTTTCTTCTGAACTCTTCTGTAATACCATAACACCAGCAGATGATTTATAAACATGGACTGCTTTCCAAACTGCTTTCGCATCTCCTTACTACTTTGTGTTTCACAGCTTTCTGAAACACAGTCTGGGATTCGCAGTGAATGGGAATTGCCATTTTCACCTGTGCAGTGTAGCGTATCCCACATTACGAAACATCCTTGCACAAAAAAAGAGCTTGCAATACCATCTTTATACCAAAGTGGGTGACAGTCCAAAATCTTGTTCTTAAATCCTGTTTTTAATTATAAGAAAACTTTAGCTTCCCAAACAGCCAGACTAAAATGGATTATTATAACTTCTCATAGTTATAATGAAATGTCTCCCCCTAGTGGGCATTAACATTGGATTAACATTTTGCCCCGTGTTAATGAAAGATAAGGATTTTCTGGGATTTCAAGATTTTTTTTTCAACATGACCCGATGCATGGATCACCTCTAAAAAGGAATGGGTTCTTTCCAGGCCCAGGCCCCACCTCTCCACCAGGTTCGATGAAAATCAGAATACAAGTTGTTGTGTAAATTGTCTTTTATAAATGCTTGCTAAAAAGCCTTGCTAAAAATATTCCTGGTCTGGATCAGGATCCAGATCTGCTACAAAATATTACAGGTTCCTGCCAGGGCTATACCATAAAACTCAACACATGACTAGTTAATTTGACCAGATGTGCTAGGGTATTGTGGATGTTGAGAGGCAACAAGCTGAGGCTTCTTTTTGAATTCTTTCTTCTGTTCATTGATGGTACGAATTGCGTTGAAAGTTACAACTTTATTTGCATATTTTTTGCCGCTTCAACAAAGTTCTGAAAGTATGATGTTTGTTAGACGGTTTCGCCATTACAAAGTCATGAAACTGTGCTTCCCTACCAGAATGGATGAATGTATGAGTGCTATCGCACATAGTCTGGAAAAAACCTGTACTTGTTCTCTGCCAGTACTTGCTGCCAGTACTACGCTATACAAATACAAAGCCGGACACAAGGACCAAAAATGACACTTTAATGAATTAGGATGAAGACAGGAATCAAACTTGGTCTGTCTTTTGAGCATATTGAGACATTGTGAAAGTTTCGTGCTGACACCTTATACAAGTTATTCTGCTAAAACCGCCAGATTAGAAGCGAACAGAGACAAGAGGGAGCATCAGTCAAACCAAGGAAGATGGGTAGTCTTAATAAATAGGCTCATAACTTATGACAGCAATATGAAAATATTTTTTACCAGCACTGGCAGTTTGTGATGATTGTTTCTGTGTGATCTGATTGGTCAGGGCATTTGACCTTACCCTTCAACTTTAATAACATTCCTCAACTTTAGAAGCTTCACTTTTTAAAAAATTAAGGGAATATGGGTGGGGTTTTCCCCATCCTCCACTTCATCGCTCCAGAGTCCAGAGAAGTGTCAAATCGATGCCCCGGCAGCTCGTTTTGGCTCAACACTTTACTAACACACTCTGTAGGCTTCGCTTTAATTTATTACCCGTCTGTGTTTTCGTATTCATGGCCATGTCATTTTTTTAGCCTTTTTTTTCTCTCTCATTAGGATGAGGTTGTATATTTTCCCAACACCGTCGTGTCTCAAATTAGCCATAATCAAGTTTTCCTAATTGACAACCTCTTCAGGTAAATCATGATTTTGTGTCAGCTGTAAAATAACAAGGAAACTTAACGAACGGTAATAAATAACTGAAATAACAGTGTGTTGAATGCGAACGTGATGACGTGCAGGTGTGAGCCGCTGTTATTTGTGGCTTGCGTGATGAAACAAGAACAGTGGAATGATTAGCAAACAGCAGGGTCGCCCAAGACAGATGTTTTAACACGCAAAGAAAAACTCACTCATTTGTTAATGAGACGTCGTCATTATGAGCTACAGGGAACGGCGAGGCCTTAGAGCATAGACTGAGCATCTTGTTTTTCCACAGCCCCCTCCCTCTCTCTTTCGCCTTTTTTTTAAATTCCAACCTGTACCAAGAGACAGATTAGTTCCTCCAGACATTAAAGCTGCATTATTGCCTGCTTGAAGCACGATAAAAGAAATGGGAGAAATTTCAGACCTAGGGGAAAAAAACAGGGGTCCAAGCACTGAGGGAAAGGAATATTAATGCAACTGGATGGATGATGGTGGCTAATATCTGTGTGTGTGTGTGTGTGTGGTGTGTGTGAATGAAGCTGCCTGCACATCTGGAGATCCTCCAGCTGCCTGAGGGGGAAAGATTCAGTAATTCAGCAGCATTCGCCCTCAGAGACTAGAAACTGAAGCGATGTTGATTTGCACCACAGAAACAAGATCCCCAATACACAGAGCCTGATATACTTGCCATCTACATCACACACAGACACACACACACACACACGGGCACGCACACACACACACACACACACACACACACACACACACACACACACACACACACACACACACACACACACACACACGGGAGCATATGCTGATCAGATTGTACGCAAATACTCTCACAGCCAGAGCCGGATCTTTACATACACCCCCGGCGAGAAGGACAGCATGGTGTGACATCATACCCACAGCAGGATTGCATACTGGTCTGGAAGAAAACGATACACAGAGCTTTGTGGGGGTTTTTCCTTCCATGCCGGTCTCTGAACAAAAATGTACAGAAACCAGGAGGTTTTTCATTTTCACCTGTCTCAGGCTTGGATTCTCCTCCCACAGTGAACTCGCTCTCAGAAAAGCATAAAAGAATTAACACGTTAATCTTGAATCCTTTCATCAGTTTCATTATCGTTTAATATTATTATTGTTTTTATCTTTATTCTGATAGGCGAAGAGAAGGTTTCGACTGAGTTTCTGTAACACCAGCTTTCTGTGCACATTTTTTAAAAAAACATTTCAGTTTCTATAGCAACCACTCCTTCACAGGGGCTTGTACTCATATAACAGACACAGGTATAAGTTTGGACGGACACAGTGCCGTAATGGTTAGCATGCCCACCTCACAGCAAAAAAATACTTGCTTCCAGTTCAGGGCTAAACAAGGCTGTTTCCGTTTACTCCTTTTGCTTGCATGGGTTCCCACTGGGTGATCCGGTTTCCTCCACCAGTCCAAAGACATGTATATGAGGCTAATTGGCTGTTCCAAATCGCCCCTAGGTGTTAGTGTGAGTGTTGCCCTGTGATGTGTTTAGGGTATACTCCACCCTCTGTAGTGTAGCAGTACTGTTCCCAAACAAGAACCTAAAATGACTGATCCTTTAGTTACTAATCATCCTGTAGAAAATCCACCTCGCTGCACTGTTGTAATCATTCTAAACTAATAAGCTTTAGTCATCCCTTCTCACACCTGATGGAGCTCATCGGGGTCTTCAGGAAAGCTTCGGCTTAAGTGTTTGTGCTTTTTTTTTAATATTTCGGTGATGGAATCGTATTTCACGCTCCTGAAACACACACAAAGAAATGAATGTAGTCTGCTTATGCCCACTAATGCTTCAGTAATGCTTTGCTTTAACTGCGTTTGGTGAGGAAACTGCTGGAATTCTGGGGAAAAATTAGACTGTTAGTAACACAAATCAAATCACAATGCCACCGTGCTGTTCCTGTAGTGTACATAAATGAACCCATCAGGCAATATTTGAAAAATTTTTCCCTAATTTTAGTCATATCCAGCTCCCACCCATCAAGTGTTGCCTCCCTATCACATACAACTGCCACCAATCATTGAGGGGCATAAGTGTGCACATGCCTGCTTGGTGACATGCGATGATGCCACCACCCTCTTTACGAACTGCTGCGTATGCGAATTCGGAGGCGGCCTAACACACTCATAGGGACGAGCGCTATCCGCCCCTATTTGTACGAATGATCTCACCAACCTGGATTCAAACTTGCAGTCTCCAGGTTGATAGTCACACACCTTGTCCATGTGCCACTCAGGAGCCCTATATTTATTTAATATAATATTTATTAATTGCTCAAATATGTATTATTATTTTTATTATTGTTGTTGTCATCATTCATCTTCTTCCGCTTGTTCCAGAGTCGGGTCGTGGGGGCAGCAGCCTAAGCAGTGATTCCCAGACTATTGTTGTTGTTATTGTTATTATTATTATTATTATTATTATTATTATTATTATTATTAGTCTTATTTAAAATATTATTTTAAACCAGAACAGCTTCTCATAATGACCTCAATCCGCTCTTCCCTTCTACACACAATTTCAATGTTTGTTTTGTTTTGTTTTGTTTTGTTTTAATTACTTACTTACTTACTTATTTAAAGCCAGTGTCTGAAACAGGAAGAGCAAACGCGTTTCCGTGTGGCTGTGTCTTCTCTTGGACTCCTGAGCGGCGGTGCCCATTATGGCAATGTTATTAAAGAGGAAGATTGATTTAATGATGATGAGGGTGGAGTGCACTGAACTGTGAAGGAGTATACACTCGATTTTTAGCCCCTCACAAACACACACACACACACACACACACACACACACACACACACACACACACACACACACACACACACACACACACACCTTGTTTACGGTGACTTGTTCACCACACCTGTGTTCATTTCCCAGACTCATTCTGGTTGGATAGATGATTTCACCTCCTAATGGGAATTCAATTCAATAAATGACTTCAAAAAATGTTTTAAATTTTTTTTCTCAACAAAATCGAATGTTTTTAAGAATCTAAAGTTCATTCCTGTGTGATTTAATTACAGATCCAGCATGCTGTCTCTGCTGTGGTTTTCCTCATGTTGGTCATCATATAATTTTAATTCTTTTAAGGATATTTAATTTAAAAAAAATTAAGAATAGTGATAATAGCTTATGTTTGTGTTATTATTTTATAAAAAGCATGTTTATGTGTGTTTTTATTTAATTTTTTGGGGGGGTGGGGTGGGGTTTCCCCCGTTTTTTCTCCCCTAATTTAGTCGAAGCCAATTCCCACTTGTCAAATATTGCTCCCTTATCACTCTGCCACACAACAGCAAGCAATGCTGCCACCTGTATCTTTACAAACTGCTGCGCCTGCACTCGGGGGCAGCCTAGGACACTTAGAGGGATAGCACTATCCAACCCATTCTACGCAGGAATTCACTGATGCCCATGATCAACCAATGGGTGACAGGTACATAGCTCCCCTGGACTCCCAGGGGTGGATGGCTGCAGCATCAAACTGGATTCAAACCTCCCAACAGAGACGCAAACATTTACATTCACATTCACACCTAGGGACAATTTAGAACAGCCAAGTACTCTAATGTGCACATCTTTAATCTGTCGGAGGAAACCGGAGTAGCCTGAGTGAACCCATGCAAGCAAGGGGAGAACATGTTAACTCCACACAGAAACACTCTCGCTGAGCGCAGGACTTTTTTGCCGTGAGGTGGACGTGCTAACCACTACACCACCATGGCGCAACCCTTATTTACAACTTTTTATCCAAACACATTATATTTTGTATGTTGTATGATATCTAACTTTTATAGGATTATAACATTTTTCCTTCGGCCAGAATCCAGTTTCAGCTCCGGTTCACACTTTTTACAGACAGTGACTTCCTCACTGTTTATTTTTGAACTCCTTCTGCCACATTACAGCAAAATAGTATAGATAATAAAATACTGTTTAATTCATGTTATTTGTTCGTTTTTACAGTTCCAGAAAGTTCTGTCATGTGAGAATGATTTGAAGGTGGTGTCAAGTGCTGAATCTGTAAAACATCATGGGAGTGACAAGCTAGGTGTTAGCCACGTGGCATTTTCTGACACGCAATAGTGCAAGTACAAACTGGATTTTTTTTTCTACAGAAAATTAATGGCAACCTGAGGCAGGTGTCTAGGAGAAACAGGTATATCAGAAGTTGTAATCACTGCTACTAACATGAAGGTGATTCATTTCCAGTAATAAATCTTGGTTCTCACACAATTTTATTGAATTCAGTTCAGATTAATTTGTATAGCACTTTTTACAATTGACACTGTCGCAAAGCAACTTTACATAGTAAAAGTAATTTAAAAAGGAATGAAAATATTTTTCTACAATCCCTACACATCCCTAATGAGCAAGCCAGCAGAGACAGTGGCAAGAATAAACTCCTACAGTTGACACGAGGAAGAAATCTTGAGAGGAACCAGGCTCAAGAGGGAAACCCATCCTCATTTGGGTGAAACCATAAAATACAAACCATATAAGAGAAACTTTGTTACAGTCCAACAAGCAGTCTGGCTGGTTATACCACAACTGAGAGTCTTAAATAACTGTAGCAAAAGACTTTATATCACCAGCGGTAAAAAGTCATCTTCACAGTCTCTGAGTGCAGATCTAAGCCCGTATGAGTCTTCATCAGCAGGAGGCTGGGGCTTCCAAGATGAGAACTCCAGCCTGCATCAGACACAAGACAAAAATTTTATCCATTTATAGATACATTTAATATCTTGGAACATCCAAAAAATTGTTAGTTCTTGCACTGTGATGCTACAGCAGCAGTAAACACTTTTATTTTTGTGCCTAATAAAAGTGATCTCAGATAATTTAATTTATCCATAAATTTGTATTTCAAGTGCACAAAACACTTGGAGTTCAAAAAGTGTCATCATGAGAACAACGGAAACATAAGCTGCATTCCGAAACCCTTAAATGACCTCCTTGTTTTCCTCTCGCTTCTCATTCTAGTGTCTCAGTCTCACCCATCAAGGAAACGTGAAGAGATGTGAGGAAATGTGTTTTAGAGAACTGAGATATTTTCTTTAAAGCACCACGCAGAGCGACGTCCGCTTCTGATGATGACGGCGCGGTACAGCTGACCTGTTGCTTAAAGGTGGCCGACGTCATGTAAGGAGAGGGCTTTATATATATATATATATATATATATATATATATATATATGCACTGGAATGCAGCCCTTCCAGAAAGGCTGCTCTTGTGTATCGTGTCTCCTCAATGCACAAATAAAATAAATGATGATTGGACCAAAAGAACTTCCAGTTCAAGGGAGGAGCAAGGAAATGACAATTAAGGATTTGCCATAGATGTACCCATAGAGGCCAAAAGGGTCCTTGTTCAGGCTAAGTTACCAATTTAGCAAGCTAACAAGAGAGTTATGTAATCTAGGTATAAATGCAAAAGTATAATATAAAGAAGAGGTCAGAGGGAATATTACTATTTTCCTAAGAGATATTATAACTCTACTATACGAATAAATCATGAGCATAACACAAAATGAGTCCTAATTCACTAAATTTGCTTTTTGAATCGTAGACATGGGCGGCACGTTGTCATAGCAGTTAGCACGTCCGCCTCACACCAAGAAGGTTCTGGGTTTGAGTCCTGGGCTCAGCAAGGGGGTTTCTGTCTGGAGGTTGCACCCATGGGTTTCTTCCAAGTACTCTGGTTTCCTCCAACAGTCCAAAGACATGCACATTAGGGTAGCTGGCTGTTCCAAATCACCCCCAGACCCTAGAATGAATATCTTGGCTTCAATGCCATTTATGTAACAGACAAGTTACAATCATATCATATATTTCGTAGCATTGAATATTACACCCGGCTGTTCTGTCCTTCTCCACATCCAAACTTGAAAAAATATTTTTTTGACATTGTGATTTTCATTAATCCCGTGTATATACCCATAGATGTCACCTTGACAGGCCCGACTTGTCATGAAATATATTCTGCTGCCAGACTTACAGTACTTTTAGTATTTAGCATTCAGTAGGTGCGATTTTATGACAGGATATATAAACTTCAGCTGATTTTTTTACATCGCTGCATGCAAGATATAGTGGCAGTGCCTTAGAAAATGAAATAAATAAACCAGGACGATTAGGTGATATTATTGATAAGGTGAAGGAAATGCAGTTCCAGGCTGAAACGCTGACATGCTGTCAATCACTACGACGCGTGATCATCACAATGACTTTTGAGAAACTTTTAAAGTTGCTGATGTTAAACTCTGCGATGGCCTGGCGAGTTGTCCAGGGTGTGCTCTGCCCTTACCCAGAGTCGGGTGAAACATGCGCCAGCCTTCCCGCGACCCTAATTAGGATTAAGCGGTTCAGAAAATGAATGAATTAATGAATGTTAAACTGTCTGCTTTTATTATTATTATTATTATTATTATTATTATTATATAATTGCTGTTTTGTGAGAAAGAATTTAAGCCAATAATAACAAATTTGGACTAAAACACATCTGTGATGTTACTGAATTTATTTTCTATAAAAACTTTTATTCTATAAAAACTTTTATTCTATAAAAACTAGTGCACTTACTGTTACACGGATTATATCTAATGGCGCAATTAGCCAACAATTTATCCATCAGGTCGATACTTTCATTTATCCTGGAGAGGTTTTATGACATATAATTATGTTTTTCCTGAAAAAAATGTCTGAGGTTTAAAATTACAGGTTGTCTTCATTTTATATAAACGTTTTCATGTCGGTGGGTTTATTATGGAACAGTTGTTTCTTTTTTAAGGAATAATGTGATCTGATTGCTCACTCACTTACTCAGTTGGCAAACCACATAATTCTTCTAAGGTTGCAGGGAGGCTGGAGCCTATCTCAGCCGAAATTGGGTGAAGGTGAGGTACACACTGAACACCTCACCAACCCATCACAGGCCAATACAGATGGGTTGCATGGGTTTCATCCGGGCACTCTGGTTTTCTCCCACAGTCCAAAAACATACACAGTAGGCTGACTGCCTGTTCCAAATCACCCCTAGCTGTGAGAGTGAGTGTGTGTTAGCCCTGCGAGGGTCTGGTAAGCCGTTCATGGTGTACCCCACCCTCGCATAGGGTCAAGTGAGATGGGTGCCAGCCTCCCTGTGACTCTAATCAGGATTAAGCGGTTAAGAAATGATGAACAGATAACTTAAATAATATTAAAGACTCCTCACGGTCCGTCATTTTTTATCGCCCGACTGTACGAACTATGCAAAGATGGAGGCAATAAATCTAGCTTTAAATGACTCCAGGTCACAGAGGCAACACTCACCTTTTTAAATAATGAATTGTGTTATGACTCCAGTTGCCTTTTCAGTAATAAATCATTAAGTTACTGGTGGTCATTAAGCACTGGTGATATTTAAGAGAATAAATTACATTACCGAACATTTATTCCAGAACAGAAGGGTTGATTGTTCCCTGTGTAAAGCTTTAATAATGACACAATAAGCACCTATACGACCTTGACCTTGTTCCTTGGGCAATTTTCAGAGTTGGACAGGAACCTGTGGAATGGCATAATGGTTCTTTGGGGTGTTCTGAAAATTATAAGGGGGAAAAAAAAAGCAACAAACGCTCCCTGTTGGCTAAAAGTGGCTTTTGATTTATTGGCGCTCTCGTGACATGCGTCGTGTCAATTGGTTGTTTATGCTTGATGGACCCCGACTCATGCCCTTCGAAGTCGATGAGAGCTGACAGACAGGTATGTGTTGCACTCAGGGACTCATCGACCAGCAACGACAGATGGTACAACCACAAGCGTACGCTCCACAAGTCTCTCACAGCCTTGCTCTCACCACCGAACAACACACAGAGCCCCAGTGGCTCTATCAAATCAATCTTACTCTGACAGCCTGTCCCACCTCAGCACCAGCCCTAAAAAATGTGCACGTCTAAATTAGGGCTTGACCCAACACCAGGTTCCCAAAAGGAGATCCGGGGGTGAAACAGCACAGCCAACGAAAGCCTAAAAAAGTGTTTGGATAAACTCCCGGATGGAACGTGTAATAAATTAGTTTAGCATTTGCAGGATTGGTAAGTGTTGAACTGGAGGAAAAAAAATCACATGTAAAAATCTGTTAATCATAAATCATACATACGAACAAATGAATCATGTGGAAAAACCTCACATGCAAACAAATGAATCATGTGGAAAACCTTGCGTGTAAACAAAACAATTATCTGGAAAATCTCACGTGTAAAAAAAGAATCATGTGGAAAACCTCACATGTAAACAAATGAATAATTTGGGAAAACTTGTGAAAATAAATTAATTAAAAAGTAATAATCTGCAAAAAGAATGCATGTATTAATGTCATCATAAAATGTATTAATTTGTTATCATTTATTTTCTAAGCCACCTAATCCTAATTAGGGTTGTGGGGAGGCTGGCACCCATCTCAGCCAACTCTCGCGGGGTACACTCTGAACAGCTTACCAGGCCATCGCAGGGCCAGCACACACACAACAATTAGCACTGACACCTAGGGGCAACTGGAACAACCAATCAGCCTACTGTGCATGTTTTTGGACTGTGGGAGGAAACCGGAGTACCCGAATGAAACCCATGCAAGCACGAGGAGAACATGCAAACTCCACACAGAAACACCCCGAGCCCACAACACTAATAGGAAATCATATATGGACTTTTGGGGCAGCACCGTGGTGCAGTGGTTAGCACGTTAGCACAGCAAGAAGGTCCCGGGTTCAGAATCGAACCCAGGACCTTTCTTGCTGTGAGGCAGACTTGCTAACCACTGCACCACCGTGCCACCCCAAAAGCCCATATATGTATTATAATAAACAAATCGGGGCAGTGGTGGTAGGGTGCTGGATTACTGATCTCAAGGTCGGGGGTCCAAGCCCCTCTATCAACAGGTTGTCAGTGCTGTCCCCCCAGTGCAGCTAACTGGGTTATCAAATGCTGGCCATGTCTCTCACTGTTTGTGGTGAGAGGCACGTAAAAGAACCATTGCTGATTTTCGTCAAGAGTAGGCTGCATTGAATTGCCGTCAGCTTGTTTCTGCCCTGCGATGGCCTGGCAAGCTGTCCAGGATGCACGTTGCCCTCGCCCAGAGTCGGCTGAGATGGGCGCCAGCCTCCCTGTGACTCTAATTAGGATTAAGCAGTTCAGAAAATGGATGAATGGATGAATGAATGAATGAATATACAAATCATGTGGAAAATATTATATGAAAATAAATCAATTATAAATGAGTAATCTACCAAAAAATTAGATAATAATAAACTAATTGTGTGAAAATAATAAAGAAATTATAGGTAAAATATCATGTAAAAATAAATAAATCAGGAACGAATCACGTGGAAAACTTCATGTGAAAATAAATTCATGACAAATGAATCATATAACAAAAAATTAGCATGGAACAATAAAAAAATTTGTGTGAAAAAATAAATGAATCATAAGCTAATCATGTGGGAAAACCTCACAAAACAATGAAAAAATGAATCATGTAAAACTTGACATGAAAATAAATAAATTATGAATAAATCCTTTAAGGGAGAGTTTGCATTAAAAAATAAATTGAATTTTCTGTGGGAAAAAATGTGTGAAAGTAAATGAATCATAAATGAACTGTGTGGGAAAATTACATGTGAAAATTTTCCTAAATAATTTCCTAAATTTGTCTACAAATAAATAAATAAATAAATAAACATAAATTAATCATGTGGTAAGAATAATATGTAAAGCTAAATGAATCTTGTTTTTAAAAATGGATTAATTGCATGTGAAAAATATATGAAGTATAACTCCTATGAATTTCTCATCTGAATCATGTGACCGACTTCATGAATCAACACTGAGGCTGCTCCACATCTGCTGGGAGATTCTGCCACCAGTTTAAACATTCTGTTTATATTTACTTCTAACTTCATGGAGCTAAATGATCCATGACACCTCTGCTGCAATTCACTGGTGACAGGATATCAGTCAAGAGTCAAATCATTTGATTCAGTTTCATTGAATTCAGATTCATTTGATGTCACCAGTGAGTCAACTCATTCAGCTCATAAATGATTCACTGCATTTTTATGGCAGGGGATGACAAAATCTGAGATGTTATTAACAGTGATCCTTCTTTACCTGGATATAGGCACAATGCTGTACTATTCAAATGTGTGAAAGTTTACACATGCTGAAGGCAAAACAAGGAAAAAGAACTGAATTTGTAATAAGACATTTTGAGTATGACGTCGTCATGTTGTTGTTATTCCACTAAAATGATCATTAAAACAGCGCACTGGGTTTGATCGGGTTAACGCAGTGTTTGATATTCGGTATTTTTAGCATTTTGCACCTTCTGCGTCTTTCCTGTGCTTTTGTAAAGAACACAACCTTGCCTTCTGTCAAAACCCTGAATCATTACTGTCAAGAGCTTTCCCACCTCAGGGCTGTTTTTCTTCACAGCTTGTCATCACCTGAGAAGACATTCCCTCTTAATGTAAGCTGAATTTTCTCGCCAGATGGACAGAGATCGGAGATTGGCCAGAAGTGAAGAGGCACAAAGGGACATCTGTATGCACCCCACGCCTGTAAAACAGCTGCTGCCAATGGAGAAACGTTGCTTAACAGGCTTCTCCTGATCCCAACACACAGATGCCCATGAATAAAACACCACAGCTTTGAGCTTCGTCCCAACATAATTTCATTTGCAGGCGTCCAGGCGGACAGGCAGTCTTGCATTCCTGTACTCGGTCATACTGAGGGATAAAATATGAAAGAACTAAGATTATTAAATTATTCGAAAGGGTTATGTGACAAAGAATTAATCAGTGAACCAAATAATGAAGGTGAGAATCATCAAAAATTCTAAAATTACCTTATGTTGGGCTGTTACAGGTGAAAACTAGCAGGTCACTAGGTACCTCCCCCCCGCAGCATGGATAATGTAGCAAATAAACCCTGTATGGGTACTGGTTTTAATTTTTCATGTGCTCATCTCAATTAACTAAAGAAAACCCCTTCATTTGAAGGTTTTACAAGATGACTGAGGTTTGACCTTTCAAGGTCACTCAAGGTCAAAATTAACCATCTGATTTGAAAGATCATATATGGTTTCTTAATAGTGTTCCTGTCTAGCAACACATCTTACACTTTTAAGTGCTCAGAATTCTGTGACCTTGATTTTGACCTTTCAAGATCTTTCAAGGTCAAATGTAATTGTCTCATTTAAAAGTACATATACTGTATGGTTTCCAGTTATTGCACCATAGTAAGGGCATGTCTACTGGCAATCGTTTTAAGTTATAAGCACTCAATCTCCAAACCTTTGAGACCTTGCTCTGACCTTGACCTAAATAATCACTTGGATTCGGCTAGGGTAGTGTTCCCACCAAGATTGGTGCATGGGTGTAGTCAGGATTTTGTTTACATCATAATAACGCCGCAAGAACTCTGTTTTGAGTTACTGCATAACAGGGAGTGTTTTATTTCTCTTATACCACAATAATCGCCAACAATTACAATTTTCATCGAGTAAATAATGTCATGTCATGTCATTTTCTGAACCGCTTATTCCTAATTAGGGTCGCAGGGAGGCTGGCGCCCATCTCAGCCGACTCTGGGCGAGGGCAGAGTACACCCCGGACAGCTTGTCAGGCCATCGCAGGGCAGAAACACGCTGACAGCTATGCAGCCTACTCTTGACGAAAATCAGCAATGGTTCTTTCACATGCCTCTCACCATAGACAGTGAAAGACATGGCCGGCATTCGATAACCCAGTTAGCTGCACTGGGGGGACAGCAGTGAGAACCCATCGATAGTGGGGCTTGAACCCCCGACCTTGGGATCAGTAATCCAGCAACTTACCACCAGGCCACCACTGCCCCGAGTAAATAATGCCACATACTTTATCTATTAATATACAGTACAAGGTTGACACGTCCACCTGCCAGCACGAAGGTCCTGGGTTTGAGTCCCGGGCTCAGCAAGGGGGTTTCTGGGTGTAGACTGCATGTTCTTCCTGTACTTGCAAGGGTTTCTTCGGGGTACTTCGGTTTCCTCCCACAATCAAAAGACAGGCACATTAGGCTAATTACCACTAAGTATAAGTGTGAGTGTGAATGGTTGTGTGTTTGTTGGCCCTGCAATGGTCTGGCGAGCTGCTCAGGGTGCTCCACACCTTCGCATAGTGTCAGCTGAGATAGGATCCTGCCTCCCCCCCGACCCTAGTAGAATTAGGCAGGGGGAAAAAGTTTGTTGGGGTTTTACACCTGGGCCTACTGGCTCATCAGAGCCGGAGCTTATGCCCGGTTTCCGTTGCATGAAGAAACTAGGAATGCTAATCCATCGCAGATTACCTTCCTAGCAGGTACATGGCTGAGTGAGTTATATACAGCACATTCCATGTATGACTGTCAATGTGAAGCTTCTGTTGTACAAGTCCCAGTGCATGTGCTGTTACTATGGAAACCGTACCATATGCAACGAGCGCATTGATATAAATTGGTAATTTGCTGTTCCAGGTAGTCTTATAAGGTAAGAGCCCTTGAGTCATTCCCTTACAGAAGACTTGAGTGCCATGAGACAGGTGTGTTGCTATACAAGATGATGTGTGTGTGTGTGTGTGTGTGTGTGTGTGTGTGTGTATCCTCCTCAGCCTCACACTGCCAAACTCGTTCAATTAAACCACCCAGCAGGTCTAATTAGTACAATTATGCCGAGTTGTTGCAGCACACCGTTTCTCTCGCATTGCGACTGTCACTCTTCGCTCTTCTCATCCTAAAATCAAGGAAGCAGATGAAGGCGATCAGGTCAGACAAGACAATCACAGACAGATGCTTTGTCCTGCAGGAGGTCTAATTGGACAGGCGTCCATCTGAACAGTCACATATGTTTTCGCTCCTGTGCTGCGTTTGGTTTAAGATTCGGAAGATCTCCGTGATGTGTGTCATCAGGAGATTTTTTTTCCAGGATGTACCAGAAGCCCGCAGTCACGCAAGACAAAGCGTCCAGATAGAATCCTGGTCCTGATAATCCTAAAATATTTATAGCCGTGCTCAGAAGGTTCACTGATAGCACTGAACACTGGGCTGATGGTTCCACAGTCTGCCATTCTGATCGTTTGTGTAATAAATGTATGGGTTTTTGGGGGGATTTCATGCTGGAAGACTTTTTTTAAGTAAGTCAACAGTCAGAATCCAGGTGAGAGCAGCACTCATCCATCCTCAGTGATGCCAAAAAAAATATTAAATAAATAAATCAATAATCCACAAAAACCTCCATCTGGAAGTGTATCAGCTCATGAGTACCAAATCTTAATCAGTAAAACTTTCACGTTCATGTACTGTAGAATGACTTAGGAATAGAGTCATATCACATTATGGTGAATTAATAAAGCAGTGTAGAGTGTAAGGTACCGCCGCCAAGCAGCATGGATGATACAGCAAATAGGTCTCATATGGGTTCTGGTTTTAATTGCCGGTGTGCTCATCTTACCATATGTTCTATTATACATGGACGTGACCGCTGTAGAAAAAAGAAACTCTTTCGTCTAAAGGATTTACAATATTGCTGGGATTTGACCTTTCGAGGTCACTTAAGGTCAAAGGTAATTGCCTCATTTGATAGTACATATTCATTCATTAATTTTCTAAGCCGCTTAGCTCTAATTTAGGTCGCAGGGAAGCTGGGGTCCATTTCAGCCGACTCTGGGTGAAGGCGGGGTACACCCTGAACAGGTCACCAGGCCATCACAGGGCCAACACACACCTTCATACTCACACCTGGGGGCGATTTGGAACAGCCTGCTGTGCATGTTTTTGGACTGTGGGAGGAATCCTGAGTACCCAGCGGTATCCCACGCAAGCACGAGGAGAATATGCAAATGGCAGTGGTGGCTAAGGTGGTTAAGGCTCCTGCTTACTGATCCAAAGGTCAGGGGCTCACCACCTAGCTGCCCTTGAGCAAGACCACTTAACCCTCAAGTGCTTGGTTGGATAAAAAAAGTCCACAGACTGCCGTGGATTTGTGTGTCAGGACCGCAGGTGTCAGATTTTAAGAGCCCGTGAATCCGGTGAAAATCTTTAGTATGAGCTGGTTTTAGGAGCAGATGTCTTCACAGGTTTCACTAATGAGGCTCAGGAAGTGAATTCGCCTGCCAATTTATTGCGCCCTGTTTGGTTTTGTTATTGTTTAAAAATGTACGATCGGGCAGATCGGAGACAGGGACGAATCGGTGATGGAACCGAGACGTCTGTCCCATGTTTATTCTAAGCCTCTTTATTTTTAGAAGCTTTTTTATACATGTTCCTGTTCATGGAAGGGCAGGATGGTGGTGTAGCGGTTAGCACGTCCACTCCATAATAAGAGGGCCATGGGTTTGAGTCCTGGGTTTGATAAGATTGTCTCTGTGTGAAGACTGCTTGTTTGCATGTTCCCCCTGTGCTTGCGTGGGTTTCCTCTGGGAGTTCTGGTTTCCTCCAAGACATGCACATGCACAGGCTAAATAGCTGTTTCAAATTGCCCGTAGGTGTAAGTGTGAATGGTTGTGTGTGTTGGCCCTGCAGTAGACAGAGACGGCTGAGATGGGCTCTAGCCTCCCTGCAACCCTGCTAGGATTAAGCAGGGATTCTTTTATTGTATTATAAAGTGACAGCGCTCAGTAAAACACTGCTTGCTCGTTTGCTTTTTCTTCTTTAGCTTTGAACTTTCTTCCATTTGTAGTCTGAAGCGAGATGGTCCTAAAATTGTGAATGCACCTCACACAGGTTTGTCTGTCATGTCATTCGCGCCTCATGCAGACGTCTTGGCAGTGTGTTTTCCCTGCGTATGACTGATGCTTCTCTCAGAATAATAGAAAGTAATGAGTGCCCTTCTCATATAGAGATGGGCGGCGGATGTGTTAATGACATTGGATTTGGCCACGCTCGGCTGGTTCCCCGCGCATAATTAACGCCAGATTGTCATAGAACGGCCATCCGGTACGGCCCCTCCTTTCACCAGATTAACCGCGGAGAAGAATTATCTGTAGTGCGGCCACTGCCCCACATTAACTAACCTGAAATGAGTAATTAAAGTATAGCTTTAAACCAATAGGTCGAGGTAAGAATTAACCCCCCACACCGCAAGCAACACAAAAATGATTTATTTGAAAGGGCAAAATATCAGATAGGAGCGAAGGAACTCGGTGTAACAATATAATAACAGCTGGTTTAAGAATGTATTCTGTAATTTAGTTTTAGACAGTGCTGAGTCATAACTAAGAGCAAAAACAGTTTCACTTAAAATAGTAATGTTTTTCCTGCAGAAGTCAAGAACCAGAGTATTTAAGTTTCTCACCTGTCTGTCTGTTCAGTTTTTATATCCTTGTTTATGTGTTTATTTATCCATGTGTTGGATTGGTTAGCTAGGTAGCAGGTTGGTTAGCAAGTTAGTTAGTTAGTTAGTTAGTTAGGTAGGTAGGTAGGTAGGTATGTAGGTAGGTAGGTAGGTGGTTAGAGAGGTAGGTCGGTGGGTGGTTAGGTAGGTAGGTGGTGATCCAGTTCTCCTGCATGACTGCTTACAATCAAAGCCAGTCTTTAACTTTGCAGTTAGTTAGTTAGTTAGTTAGTTAGTTAGTTAGTTAGTTAGGTAGGTAGGTAGGTAGGTAGGTAGGTAGGTAGGGATTGATATTTGTTTGTTTAGATGGCTGGTTGGCTATATAGTTAGGCAGATGGTTGGTTAGTTATTTGGTTAGGTCGGAAAGTATGTAGGTAGGTATGAAGATGGGTACTCTAGGTGGTTGGTTGGTTAGGTCGATAGGTAGGTAGATTGTTGGTTAGATAGTATGGTGGGATGGTATGTTGGTAGGTAAATATGAAGATGGGTGCTGTAGGTGGTTGGTTGTTCACTTGGTTATGTAGGTTAGATAGGAAGGTAGGTAGCTCTGAAGATAGGCACTATATGTGGGTGGTTTGTTGATTGGTTGGTTGGTAGGAATGTAGGATCTAGGTGACTTGTTGGTTGGTTGGTTGGTTAGGTAAGTAGTTATGTAGGGTCTAGGTGGTTGGTTGGTTGGCTGCTTAGCTGGTTAGGATTTTAACTAACTGTTGTACTTTTATATTATCAGATATAGATCCAGTATAAAAATATAAATGAAAAAAATATATGTTTTATATCATATTATTAATGCCTGGTATATAATCCTGAATAGTTCTTCATACAAAAGTGATTATTTACACCCACTACATCTTTTAGAACACAAATATACATACAGCATGACTTCATATTGCCAATTTACAGAACACTTCAGGATACTGGATGATGTTTTAAACCTTAGAGTTATAAACAGAAGAATGCAGCGTTTATCTGATATATGACTCCAAAAAGTTAATAATCAGCTCATGGGGGATTTTCTGGGATTTAAACGAGCTGAAGATCTAAAACTTAAGATAAGCGACAGGATGTGAAAGGTGTGCATTGTGTAAATGTTATGATGTTTATACTGTACAGTTTAAATCTTTATTGTTTATATTTCTAATCTTCCTGAATAAAAGGATATATGATTTGTGTAGTTCATCCTCCGTGTTAACAGGGACATGCTGCTGTGGAATTACAACAAGATGTTCTTTTTGCTCCATATGTGTCTCACACACACACAAACACACACACTCACACACACACTCACACACAAGCGAGCCTGATGTTTCAATGTTTGTCAGGTTAATGGTCCATGAGCTGGAACAGTACGATCCGGTTCATTCAACTGTACGATCCTGATCACACGTAATGTAAATCTCATCGGATCTCCAAGTGTGTTTCGTGATGCGATGTATGTGAGTGCAAGAACATGTTCTGAGAACGATTCTTCCCAGTTTAGTGCTTGTGTTGGTTTTACCCTGGGTACTCCGGTTTCCTTCCACAGCCCATAAACATGCACGTTCATCTAATTGACTGACCCATATTGCTCCTAGGTGTGAGTGTGAGTGTGAATGATTGTGTGTGAGTTGGCCCTGTGATGGCCTGGCGAGCTGTTCATGGTGTGACCCGCCCCCACACAGGGTCGGCTGAGACGGGCGCCAGCCTCCCCACAACACTAATTAGGATTAAGCGGTTCCACAAATTAATTTATTGTCTCTATTTATTTTGATTTAAAAATTTTCATGTATTTTAATGAAACATCAAAGTTTTGGCACCCCGCAGGTACTTATCTATGGGTTTATTGGGAAAATAAAGATATTGGCACCCTGTAGTTACTTATCCATGGGAACTAAAATTATTGGTGCACCCCTTTACAGTTCTTATAGGTCAAAGTACTGGCACCCAGTAGGTACCTATCTATAGGCTCACGGGGGGAATAAAAGTATTGGCACCCTATCTATATGTACACTGGGGGAATAAAAGTATCGGCACCCTATCTCTATGTACACTGGGGGAATAAAAGTATCGGCACCCTATCTATATGTACACTGGGGGAATAAAAGTATCGGCACCCTATCTATATGTACACTGGGGGAATAAAAGTATCGGCACCCTATCTATATGTACACTGGGGGAATAAAAG
>JAOUQZ010000032.1:1603795-1618496 GCA_028564935.1 Neosilurus hyrtlii
CCCAACAAGTGGAGCAATGACAAGGTGCGCGACTATCAACCCGGGGATCACAAGTTCGAATCCAGGTTGATGCCGCAGCCATCCGTGACCAGGAGTCCATGGAAGCTAATTGGCAGAGCAGAGGGAGGGATAGAATACGCTCACTTCCCTGTCACTCACAGTGATCACCAGGCAATCATGGGGATCTGTGAGCCCACTCGTACGAGGGGGCAGATAGCGCTTTCCCTCCGAGTGTGTAAGACTGCCCCCAAATACACATGTGGAGCAATTCAAAAAGAGGCAGCCCCCCACTCTGGTTTGGTTTGGTGTGCCTTATCTCTATTTTGCAGTTAGTTCGTTTGATTAGTTAAAGTACTGTAAATATTTTGTATGGTGAAAAGTATGTGGACCCCTCCTTTCCTAACCATGACGTGGGCGTGACATTATAGTCAAGCGTATTAGTGATGAGGTCGGGGACTGATGAGTTCAGGATGTCAAAGAGGTCCGGGGTTCAGCGGGTGTTCCAGGTTCAGTTGTTTCTTCTATTCCAGCCTTCCTTCTCAAATCATGTCTACATGGAGCTTGCTTTATGCACAGCATGTTATGATGTCATGCCAGAAGAGCGTTTGGGTCTCTTGGTTCCAGTGAAGGGAAATAATGTTACACCTACTGTACTTTTGGCCATACACTGTATATTTTATGATTATTAATAATAATAATAATAGTAATAATAATAAAATGGCCCCATAGCATGAAGGTCATGGGTTCAAGCCCTGTGGTTATCTAGGGCGTTTCCGTGTGGAGTATGCATGTTCTCGCTATACTTCTGTGGGTTTCCTCAGGGTGCTCCAGTCTCCTCCCACAGCCACCCACTTAATCCTAATGGGTCACATAGAGGCTGGAGCCTGGATCTCAGGCGACTCTAGGTACACCCTGAAACACACACACAGCCATTCACAGTCGCACCAAGGGACAACTTGGAACCACCAATCATCCTACTGTGCATGTCTTTGGACTGTGGAAGGAAACCAGAGCACCCCGAAAAGAGAACCCATTCAAAAACTGGGAGAACATCAACAGCAAACTCCACACTGAAACCCTCCTCAAGCTCCAGACTTAAACCCAGGACCGTCCTGCTGTGAAGCAGATGTGCTATCCACCATACTGCTCTCAAAGACTGGCCATGCGATGGTCTGGCAAGCTGTTAAGGGTGTGTTGGCTGAGGTAGGCTTCAACCTCCTAACGACCCTAATGTAATTAAGCAGTTCAGCAAATAGTGAGTGAGAGGGAGTGAGTTATTTATTTAATTTTTATTAATATGTTAAAATGTACAGGGTGATATTTTAAAATTGTTGGTTAGCTTGGAAGAAAAAAAGAGGTGCTAAGCTATTTTTATCATTTGAGGAAACTGTGGTTCCCTGAAGAACCCACCTTTTGTACCTCAAGCATATACAGTTGTAGTTGGTGTTCATGCACTGCCATAATTATGTAGCTTAAATCTTTTTTTAGTACATTATATCCAGGTTTCAGCTACATTTTGTCCAAAAGTATGGAAAATATAATATATAATCAATTGTAATAAATAATTAAAGATGGGAGGGGGGAAATGCACTGCTTTGGGTCACATATTCCAGGATTAATCATCTTCCATTCTAAGTTAAGAAAGTTTATATCTGGCATTCCCCAGCCACTCTGCTGTATATGGTTAACATGCGGTGATATCCTCTAGGACAGATCGTTTTGTTCAGGACGTCCAAGCCGATAGATAGATAAGTGCTGAGTCGAGTTCGAGTGAAACTGCAATTATTTGCTACATGTAAACGCTTTTAAACGGTTTTTAATCATTGCTCATGTTTGGAAGCATGTGTTCAAATCAAACCCCCAGTCTGGAATCAATTTATAGCTACAGTTCGCTGTGTTCTCGGTCGAGTGCTCTCATGGTGCAAGGACAAAGCATTGGAATTCTTACTGACGGCTGAGGAATTACACGCAGCTTCATCATGGTGGACTGTGGAACTATTCCATTATGCTGTATACCTGAGCAAAAACTTTCTACATTACATCCAGAATCTCTGAAACCAGGCACGATACCTCACGGGACAGAAGCTACATTAAGATAGAGCCTAATCACTGTACTGCTGATAATGGGTGGGAAAAAACAAGTCTTGTCTTAAGTAATAAGATAAACAAATCAGCCTTCACACTCACAAATAGTTAACTAGACTTATTCATAGTACGGTTGTGGGTGTGTCATACAACCCTCAACTGCTGTGTGATGGAAAATGCCGTCGTAGACCCTTGTATTAGGAGGCATGGTGACGTAGTGGTTATCACGTCTGCCTCACAGCAAAAAGGTCCTGAGTTCAAGTCCCGGGCTCGGCGAGGGCATTTCTGTCTGGAGTTTGCATGGTCTCCCCGTGCTTGAGTAGGTTTCCTCCAGGTTCTCCGTTTTCCTCCCACAGTCCAAAGACATGCATACTATGGGAATTTGCTGTTCCAAATTTCCCCATTTGTGAATGTGAGTGTAAATGGTTGTATCTGTGTGTCTGTGATGGTCTAAAAGCTCCAAGCCCTGCTTGCTTTATTTTTATACATAAATGACACGAAGCTAAATTTATTAAATTTTTTGGCCCTCAAGAGAAATTTAGCTCTGCATTTAACCCATCCAAAGTGAGCGTGCACACACACAGGAGCAGTCACATACTGTGGCACCCGGAGAGTAGCTGGGGGTTAGGCACCTTGCTCAAGGACACTTCACCCATGAAGATGGAGGAAGGGAAGGGGGTCCTCGCCACCACACATTTTCTTTCTGGTCGGGGAATCGAACCTGCAACCTTTCAGTCCCAAACTGTCTTCATTAACCATTAGGCCACAGCCGCTCCATTGTACTGCACAACTGTTAGCAGGAAGTCGACTGGCGTCGTGTTGTAGGTCATGTATGAAGCAGGTATCCCAAGTAAAAATGATGCATGATGGAAATTTCATCACTGACTAATTCTCAAAAATCAATGAAATGCAAATTAAAACCAGAGCAAAGAGTGCAAACCTCTACCAAGATGGGGAAAAATAACAAAACATACACAGCACCCCCAACTGGGCCCGCTGTAATACCAATATGTTCTTGAAAAAAAAAATTCTATCGCACAATGTTAAAGAATCTTTTAAAAAATTCCCGTATCCAAAATTTGATCCGGATCATCTCCCAAATCGAATGGAGTCTTTGTTCTGCCCCTGGAAAAAAACTATTCTATAAAATCTACACAGAATTTTTTGTGTAATCCTGCAACCAAGGAAGGCAGACGTAAGAAATCCACAACTCATTTTGTGTGTATTTTTTTCCATCAACAAAGCAGACTTTTATCCAAAAAAAAAAAACTCCTCCGAAATGTTACTTTTTTACAAACCATTCCCTCCTTGACACATTTTGAAATGATCAGAGGTTCACAGAGAGATCAAACCTTGATGTAGTCATAAAATAACACATTATAGTTACAGAATCTCTTTTTTCAAACACATCTGGTGTTTTTTATGTGGCAGGGGGGCGGGTGGTGTATACAGTGTATTGTACCATTTCATCACCTATTTTTCTCTTGCTTATTCAGTTGGTCGAGTCATATTCTTCCTCTTTAAGTTGAGTGTATTAGCTGTAGTGTATAATCTGGAGATGGGGGGTGTGTGCATGCTGTAACTCAACAACTAAACACAATCTCATCACTCACTCATTTGCAAAACCGTTTAATCCTACTAGGGTCGCAGAGAGGCTGGAGCCTATCTCAGCCAACACCAGGTGAAGGCGGGGTAAACCCTTAACAGCTTGGTAAACTTTCACAGGGCCAACTGTTCACACTCACATCCACTCCCAGGGGCAAACTGGAACAGCCAGTTAGCCTATACATAGCTCATCCCATACATGGCCCATTCTGGGATAAACAGCAACATTTCTGGGACATAGAATCTCAAATAAAAGTTTATTTTCTGGATAGTTTTTGTTACTGATACAATTTTTGACAGTCTATCCTTTGACAAATGATAAGGAAGGATAGCTGCACAAGTTTTTATGAGAGGATTTTGAACCATTTTCCAGGTTGTCAAAAAGTTATGGATGTTAATGTGTCAATACTTGGCCTACAGTTTTCAACGAACAGTGGCAACTCCAAAGAATTTCTTCACATAAAATGTTTGATACACTTATGCTGATTCGTTTTATTTTGATTTTACTGCAGTAATCGTTAGATAAATTAATTGCATTAGTTAGGCGTGATGGACGTTGTGATGGAGTCAGTTCCCTGAAATTCTTCTTTCATTACATGATATATGATGGATTTTATAATGGCTAATATACTAGAAATTCATTAATTATGGTCACGGCGAGGCTAACGCCCGTCTCAGCAAACGCTGGGCAAGGGCAGAATACACCCTGCTTGGGACTCAAACCCAAGATCTTGTAGCTGTGAAGCGGACGTGCTAACCACTACACCACCGTGCCGCCTAAACACGATCTGACTGACCTAAAAACACACAATAACAATTAATCGTTCGCAGTGCAGCCTGAAAACTTCAACCTTTAATTAAAGATACGCAAAGTCTAGTTCCTGACATCTCTATACTTGTGAAGAACAATTGATGAGTTGAACCAAAACCTCCATCCTATCAGCTTCCACAAGACCTTAGAAGATATTATAAAGATGCACAGAGCTGGAAAAGACTACAAAAGCATTTCTAAAGACCAAAGTACTCATTAGTGCATGAAGAGACAACTTGGCTGTGAATGATGGGAATTTGGGACTGTTACTCCTGAAAAGATCACAGCAAGAGCATGACAGATCACCCTGAAAGAGGGGAACAGGACCAGGAAGACAGGTAACAGGAAAATACCTGTAGAAGATTCTATGAACTGTCAAAGGCTTTGTTCATGTGTGCACTACCACAAATATAGAGATTTAGTACAGGTACGCCGGAAGGACAGAGGGACAGATGGATGTACACTATAGGTTTTATTAAGAAAAAGAAAACAAATTTAGGCGGCACGATGGTGTACTGGTTAGCACCTCACAGCAAGAAGGGCTGGGTTTGATTCCCGGGCTCAGGCATCTCTGTGTGGAGTTTGCCTGTGCTTGCAGGGGTTCCCACAGAGTACAACGGTTCCTCACACAGTCCAAAAACATGAACAGTAGGCTGACTGGCTGCTCCAAATCGCCCCCTAGGTGTGAGAGTGAGTGTGAAGGTGTGTGTTGGCCCTGCAATGGCCTGCCGAGCTGCTCAGGGTGTATCCCGCCTTCGCCCACAGTCGGCTGAGATGGGCGTCAGCCTCCCTGTGACTCTAATTACGATTAAACGGCTTAGAAAATGAATGAATGAAAACAAATTCATATCTCAGTAAGGGAACCACCTATTGCAATCAAAGCCATATTAGTTTGGCTTGATGAGTACAATTACATAAGGAACATTAACAAAAATGTCTTGGTGTCCCAAAAGCAACTCGATGGTTAGACACTTTGCCCTTATCTGCTCTAGCAGGTGCTCTGCTAAAACATTGAAAAGGAATGGGGTTGATAAAAGGAGACCATGAAGGAAACCAGTATTTGGCAAAAGAAAAAATGAGCGTGGTATTGGGTCTCACTTGTGGTCACAACTCACCTTGGTTATCCACAGTGCTTCTGGGAAAATATTCTGTGGACAGATGGAACAACATTTGAACTTGAAATTGAACGGGGAACAAAAAGACACCAAAAAGACACCAATCGCCCGACATCAGAAATACAATCTACTTTCAGCTACTACTGATAAAGTTACATTAATGTCAGATAACCTATTACTTTAATCACAATCGACCAAAGACATACACATTTCAAATGTTTGGGCTACAAAGGTGTGAACGAGTTGCGTTATGTGCCATGTCATGACGCACAGAAGAAAACACCACAAAGCCTCTTCCCCATAATCTCTTCTGTAATGGGTTTAAAATGGAAAAGACAATTATGCCAATTACATTCTCGAATCTGCTTCACAGATGACCGAAAACACTGACATCGTCCTAAACTGATTGTAAATAGGTCCTGATTTGGAATACAGTCGAAAATGAAGGCAGCTGCCTGAGTGAAGGCAGCAAAATGGGCTAAAGGGATTAGCATAAAACCTGCAAGGCCGTTTTGTGAATTTAGACTTTTAGAATTTTCCTGTGAACCTGAATTCAGATGTCATTAAATGTAGATAAATATCGTTTAATGTCTTTGAGGGTTTTAGTATATACCTCACAGAAACATAAAGAAAA
Organism: Neosilurus hyrtlii; assembly: GCA_028564935.1. NCBI lineage: Eukaryota > Metazoa > Chordata > Actinopteri > Siluriformes > Plotosidae > Neosilurus > Neosilurus hyrtlii. The sequence continues at coordinate 1,610,046 of JAOUQZ010000032.1, forward strand.
GCAATGCAAAAGAAATTCTGTATAGTTTACTTATTTAGTTCAAATGATTTCTTCGTGGGGTGGGGATGTGGGGTGGGGGTTTAGACTGTGTCTATGTTAAAGCTTGATAATGATGATGGCACCTGCTCCAAGTAAGTTAACCATGTTAACTCTGACTGTGCCTCATTTTGATTCAAGAATTATTTACTCTGAAAAATGTTTTTTTAATCCCAAGATAGTGGTGATATCAGACTGTGCAGTTCCAGTACAATAATATTTGTTCCTTCTGCAGTGAAATTTCCCAAAGTGACTCCATCAGGAAAATACAAAGCGAGGCGTTTCTCTCAATCCCCAACCTGATCGAAATGTAAGATTACATTTATTTTATTTAATCACAGCTCATTTTAAATAATTGACATATTTATTGTAAAATATATTTAGTCATGAATGATATATGATATCTTGTGATTGGAAATCAGTAAACGTCTGTATTTTTAATTTTTTTAAGCTCAATACTCAACATCGTTCACCTGTCGGTCATAGAAAAGGGTGGCTTCGCAGATCTACCAAGACTGAGATACCTGTAAGGGGGGAAAAATTGTGTATCCGTATTCTAATAGTGCTAATTCAGTATGACGCGACTTCAGCTCATCTCTTCATCATGTTTACGTTTCATTTAGGAGCATCTGCAATACAGGAATACGGCATTTACCAGATTTATCTCGTGTCTCCTCACTGGGGTTGGATTTCTTCTTGTAAGTAATCATGTCCTGCTGTGAGACACAAAGCACAGATTTACACTCTTTCTCCATTTAAGTACGTGGCCTTCTGAGTGCACCTGCAAACCCACAGCAAGGAGTTTTGGATTTGAGCCCAGCTCATTTAATACCGAGCTGAAGGCATGCAGTGGGTGTGGGTGTGTGGGTGTGTGTTGAGTTAATGAGCGAGTTGTGTGTATGATTAATTTATAATTTTTTTTTATTATTAGGGAGATGGGAGACAACCTTCAGCTAAACAGGATCCCAGCCAATGCGTTTCAAGGCATATCCAAGTCAGACATTTACATGTATGTACACCACAGTCTTTAATAAAAGTTCTTTAATGGTTGTTTTTGATAGTAAATGGTTATTGTTCGTATTTAAGACTCATACAAACAATCCCCAAATTCAAAAATTCCTAAAAACTGGACACTGTGAAATCTGTGTGTTCATGCGCAACTGTTTGTAAAGATGCATCGCATATCACAGCAGGGGCATGTGCATGCTTTCACCTCTACCTGGTTACTGATGGTTGTATGTGATAGGGAAGGAATACTTCATGGGTGGGAAATAGATACGAATATATAAGTGGAGAAAAATGGGGAAGGGTCTAAAAAAATGATAAATAAAATAAAACCTGCAAGGGTTTGCGGCACGGTGGTGCAGTGGTTAGCAGCACCTAAGAAAATGAATGAATAAATAAATTGCAGTACTCATGATATTGAGTTAGATCATGATATAAATGGTCATATCGCTATATGATAATTTATTGATATCGCCCACTTCTATATTCCGCTTTACCTTTTATGGAGATTTTAAACATTAACACTTTAGTGAGTGAATATTAATATGTAATATTTGGATATTTTATTTACCCTTTTTTTCCTGCATTACTTCATTAGGAATCTTGTCAGAAATGGATTTACTGAGATCGAATCTCACGCCTTCAACGGGACCAGACTGGAAAAGTTGTACGTATCTCCTATCAGTTCAGACATGTTCACGAAGAGCTTGTCTCGGTATGAGTGGCAGGATCATTGTTTGTTTTAAGATTGCATGATTTAAGTAAGGAACAAAGAGTAAGGAACATAAAGTACAAGAAAAATAAATGTTGGATGAGACAAAACATTAATTGTTTTCTTAACCATTCACACGTCGGCTTCTAGTCACTAAGTCTAAATAAACATTCGGCTGTCTGTCAGTGGGTTGTTTGGGGTTTTTGTGGGATTATGTATAATTAGGTTAAGGATGGAGTTTAAAATGAAACCTTTGCATGTTTTGACTGTATTACAATTCCTGTATTAATTCAAGCATTGCATTGTGGGTGATTTCCTAATTCGTATATTTTGATTTTAGGATTCTGAAAGGAAACAAGCATCTCATTAAAATCCATGATGATGCCTTTGAGGGAGCTGAAGGACCAACTTTACTGTAAGTGAAAATAAAATCAGTATTAACAAGCACACAAGCTGTCGAATCCTGAAATTCTGAGATGTTGAAATGACCCACATAAAGGGTTTAGTGGACATGTAAGAATGTAGGACAGAGTTATATCTGTTAAACCAAGGACTGAAGGCTGTCAAAAATGTGTTTGAAGGCCAAGCGCAACCATCCATCACCCTGAACTCTAACGCTGGCATGAAAGAGGCAGAAAGCCAGTCTACAGGGCAAGATAACAGAAAATAAAAATATTTTTATCCAAAGAGAAAAAAAATTATTTATAAATATACATGTTAAAAAAATCTGTATTTACTTACGAATGACGGTACAGAACTGATATGCAGTACATAAGAAACAGATAGCATTACAAAAGGGAATTTGATTGGATTTTGGAATAAGCCAACCTGCTCGCTTGATTTAAACTTTAATAAATGTAATAGATGTTTTACCACTTAACCCTAGGGTCACATTGAGGCTGGAACCTCTCAACCATCACTGGGCGAAGGCAGGGTACACCCTGAACAGTTCACCTGACAATCGCATGATATACACACCCACACACAACCATTCACACACATCTAGGGGCAATCCAGAGTGGATTTTCTATAATGAGTGCTTATGTGTTTCTACAGCGATATATCATCCACCGCCCTCCACTCACTCCCTCCACGAGGACTGAGAGAGGTGAAGGTTCTCATCGCGCGCTCTACACCTTCCCTAAAGACTCTCCCTCCGCTTGAGAACCTCGCAGAGCTTCAGGAAGCTGACCTTACCTATCCGAGCCACTGCTGTGCCTTTCACACCTGGAAACGTCACAACAAGTCTGAGCTTGTATTAGTAAAATATAAACGTAGATTTTAGTATGTACTGCGATACTTTTAAAAATCCTTGAGTTATTATTGTTGTTGTTCTGTTTTTACTGAACAAGTACTAACCTCCTCAAAAGGGTTTGTACCCACTGAACTGTCTTGATAGAGAGTTGTAGATAACACCATGTGCTAATTCCATGTGTACCTCCTATTAAAAAAATCACTGCTGCATCAGGGATGAATCACGGTTAAATCATAAATGAGGTGTTCTTGTTTACTGCAGCGTCACTGTAAAAAGTGACCTCATCTCACAAAAAAAAATATGAATACACACAAAAAGCATCACTGAAAATATGATGCACCCGTGTGTGTGCACGCACCTACATGATTTACTGTATAAGCCGTGATGTAAAGCTTGTATGACGATGCGGAAGCCTCGTGTTTTCAACATGAAGCAGTGCTGGACACCTCATTGCGTGAATAGATCTGAGGCAACAAAACTTTACTTAGAGAATGTAATATCTCTAAAAAGAATGTTTAAAAAAAAAAAAAAAGAGTATTGAGGCAAGAGGGTGGGGCAAGCAGTGATCAGTGATTGGTTGTGGGAGGAACCATGGCTATCAGCAATTGGTCGGTGGGGAAAAAAAAACATCAGTGGTTATTTGTGGGCAGACCCATAGTTGGGCAGGTTGGCGTAATGGTTAGCACGTCGGCTTCACAGCAAAGAGGTCCTGGGTTCAAGTCCCGGGTTTGGTGAGGATGTTGCAGGGTGCATGTTCTCCTCTGTGCTTGCGTGGGTTTCCTACAGGTACTCCAGTTTCCTCCCACATTCCAAAGAAATTCATGCTAGGATCATCGCCTGCTCCAATTTTCCCCTAGGTGTGAGTGCGAATGGCCCTGCGATGGTCTGGCTGTACAGAGTGTACTCACTTTGGGGGGCAGCGGTGGTTAAGGCTCTGGGTTACTGATCTGAGGATTGGGGGTCCAAGCCCCAGTAACACCATGCTGTTGGGCAATTGTATAAAAATGATAAGTCACTCAATAAGGGTGTCTGCCAAATGGCATTAATGTAAACGTTCCCCGTTTTCGCCCAGTGTCAGCTCCAGCCTCCCAGTTTGGTGAGTGAATGAGAAACATGATGATTGGTGAATGATCACGGGAAGGGGTGGGGCATGGTTGACAGGGATTGCTTCTACACACTCTTGTTCTTATGCACACACCTAAGGGCAATTTGAAACAGCTAATTAGCCTAATGGAAAGAAGAGAAAACCAGAGCACATGATCGACTCTTGATTCTATGGCCCCCACTTTAACGGAGATCGGAAGCTGAGGACAAAATCTGGAGTAGATGAATCTGTTCGGGAGGGCTCAGCAGTCAGCAAGGGTAAACACAAGCTTTTTTTTGGGTAATTGTTATTACCTACCTCTGAAGCATTATCGGAAGCTATGGACAATCGGCAAAACCAGACCGGCGCTCCCTCCTTTTTGTCCATTAAAACAAGGGTCAAGTGTACTCAAGAGGAAACCCACACAAGCCTGGGGAGAACAAGCAAACTCCATACAGAAATGCCCTCACACTTTAATGGGAGGCTTTTGTAATTTCAGTATTATATAGTAAACTGAATGAAAAATGAAAATGAAATATTTTATTTATTGAGGTTATTATTAAGTCTTTATTCTTACACTTGATTCTTTCGTCCCACAGGGAGACCGCCCTGTTCGGCCGCTTTAAGAACCTTACCCTGCTGTGTAACATGGCTTACCAAGCAGATAACATGTAAGACTACAGCATTAAGAAATCCATTCAATACCAAGTTGATTGTACTTCAGGTGATTCATTAAAACCTCTCTGTTTCTCTGGTATCTTCGTCACAGGGATCTGTCAGACGAAGACCTTAATAACATAAATTTCCACTACCCAGATTTGGAGTTGTGTGTCAGCAGTAATTCCTTCAAGTGCACCCCAGAGCCAGATGCATTCAATCCTTGCGAGGACCTGCTGGGTCATACCTTACTGCGTGTCATCACGTGGATCGTCACTGTTTCCGCTCTCGTGGGAAATCTGGCCGTGCTGCTCGTTCTACTCCTGAGCCACCAAAAACTGAGCGTCTCCCGGTTCCTCATGTGCAACTTGGCCTTTGCGGATCTGTGCATGGGCTTCTATTTGCTGCTTATTGCTCTGGCGGACTATCGTTCACGTCAAGAGTACTATAATTACGCCATGGATTGGCAGACGGGCATGGGATGCGGGGTAGCCGGGTTCTTGACTGTCTTTTCCAGTGAACTGTCAATCTATACTCTCACCATGATTACCCTAGAGCGCTGGCACACCATCAGTCATGCCATGCAGATGAGCAGAAGACTGAGACTTCGTCATATGGTCACCATGATGGTGATAGGTTGGGGCTTTTCCCTTTTAATGGCTCTGCTTCCTGTAGTTGGCATCAGCAGCTACACAAAGGTGAGCATCTGCCTTCCAATGGACATTGAAACTCCGGTTTCGCAGGGTTTCGTGGTGGCAGTGCTGGTCATAAACGTGGCGGCCTTTTTCATGGTTTGTTCCAGCTACGCCGGGATTTACTTAAGCATCCGCAACCCGGATGTCCCGACACGCAATGGAGACACAAGGATGGCCAAACGAATGGCGGTGCTCATCTTTACGGACTTCCTCTGCATGGCACCCATCTCGTTCTTCGCAATTTCCGCCGCGTTGCACATGCCGCTCATCACCGTCTCCCAATCCAAAATCCTGCTCATCCTTTTCTACCCAATCAACTCACTGTGCAACCCATTCCTGTACACTATATTCACACGAGCCTTCCGCAGGGACATGTGCCTGCTCTTGAGTCGATGTGGCTTCTGCCACGCGCAGGCGGAGTTCTACAGATCACAGGGTCTGTCGGGGGTTATCCTGGCCCCCAGGAAGAAGAACATGAGGAAGTCTCACTCGAATCAGTTCCGAGCATACCACATCAAGCTGCAGGGATGTTTCTTTAATAAAGCCACAACATGAACAAACACTTAAAAAAGTACTGAATGGCGGACTGCTAACGCAGCAACCTGTGAATGTTGTACATACTGTAAAAAGAAAGAAAAATATGGTAAATACTGTGAATGCTCTTATATATATATATATAGTTTTTTTTGTTTGTTTTTTTTTTTTTTTTTTTTGCTTTTTCAGATTTGTTTTCTGAACAGTGAAACCATATTCTAACCTGGATTTTCCTCTGCAGGAACTGAAATAGTATTTTGTTTTTACTTTTTAATTAAAATTCATATTTATGGTAGGGGTTTGTTTGCAAACCCCCGACTGTTTCCAAACTCGTTTTCCCTAAGCGTCAGTTGTTGCTTCATTTAAGCTTGCGGTGCTTTAGCAGGTGTCTCCTCATGGATTTTTTAACAGGATATTGCTTGAATTTAAAACGAAGCACCAGATGTGCAGAATACCAGTGTGAGCCCGGGGAGCACGTAAACAGTAGACTCCATACCCTTGTTGTGTTTTCTCCAGATTCCAAAGCTAAGAAGTAAACTTAAGTACAATGGGGGAACTTTAGAAAACTTGCCCGAGGGCAGTGGCGGCTCAGGGGTGTAGCCTCTGGGTTACTGATCTGAGGGTTGGGGGTTCAAGCCTCAGTACCACCAAGCTGCCACTGTTGGGCATGTGTACTGTATAAAAATTTAAGTCGCTCTGGATAGGGGCGTCTGCCAAATGCCGTTAATGTAAAAGTTTGAATTAAACTGTAAGCTGTGTGTATATAAAGTGGCGTAGTGGTTAGCACGTCCGAATCACAGCAAGGGGATCCTGGGTTCGAGTCCCGGACTCGGTGGGGACATTTGTGTGGAGTTTGGTTGTGTGTGGTTTTCTTGCGATGGTCTGACGAGCTGTTTAGGGTGTACAGCCCTAGTAGGATTAAGCGGATCAACAAACAAGTGAATGAGTGAGTGATTACATCAAATATAGCTCCACCAGTGTGTCACATGACCTAAACACTCTGTGACGCTAACATCAGTTTTATTCTAAAGTAAAATTTTAGGAAACACATTTAAAAAAAAAAAAAAAAACAACATAGTTTGAGTTTTCCTTGCTGTGTATTTTATTTACACTGTGACAAAAATAAACAAAAAAAAACAAACATTCATCAAGCCATTTCGATCATCCTTAACATTTAAAGAACAAAAATAAATATTTTGTCTGGAAAGGCAAAAATCAGAGGGCCTGATGCAATGAGTGGGAAACAAAAGGTCAATCAATCCATCAATAATTAAAGCTAAATAAATTAAATAAAAAAATGGTGAAAAGTATGTACACAATATATTTTTTATTCATATTTTCCCCATCTCACCACTCCGCCTCCCCGACAGCTTTGGAGAAAACATAGTCCTTACCGCCGTAACACATCACGCCATCTTTCAGGTAAAACTTCCACCTGTTCTTGCTGCGATGAATCTGTGACAACATGCATACTGTACATGATGTAAATGATTTAACGTTACAATCGACATGAAGCGGAAACCCTCACACTGAACTCACCTTATCATACTGACACACGATAACGTTCTCGGTATCGAAGATCTCAGGTATGTCCTGATCACTTACATCATCTCCAGAGTTCAGCGGATCCTACACAGAACCAATAGCGCTAATAGCTGATGCTTAATTACATTTCAGATTCTTTTAACGCATTACTTCTACATTATATTCAGTAGTGGCACATCGCTGCTAGAGTCTCATCTCATTAAATGCTGTGAATGATTTAACCTGATGATTTTTAATATTGCTCAACCGGAAAATGTTTGGAGTGTCATTGGGACTGACAGCCAGAGGCCACGCCTTCCTGTTGAACACCGAGTCAAAACACTGAACACTGACTCAGAAGCCATGCCTCCCTCATTAAGTCAAGGAAGACGAGTCTTTTTAACCGTGTGTGAAACCTTTGAACCAGGTACACACATACAGCCACGCCCCTTTACCAGGTCACAAAATTACAGAGGCCACACCTCCTTCATTTAGCACAGGTGCTTTACACCACACCTACATCACTGGGTCTGACAGGCACTGGGGCCACACCTCTTTTACTGATACTGAAAGTTAATGAGGCCACACCTCCTTTACTGCTATTGACAGGTAACGGGGCCACAACTCCTTTAATGATGCTGACAGGTAACGAGGCCACACCTCCTTTAATGATGCTGACAGGTATCGAGGCCACACCTCCTTTAATGATGCTGACAGGTATCGAGGCCACACCTGCTTTAATGATACTGACAGGTAACTAGGCCACACCTGCTTTAATGATGCTGACAGGTAACTAGGCCACACCTGCTTTAATGATGCTGACAGGTAACTAGGCCACACCTCCTGTAATGATGCTGACAGGTAACGAGGCTACACCTCCTGTATTAATGCTGACAGGTAACGAGGCCACACCTCCTGTATTGATGCTGACAGGTAACGAGGCCACACC
>JAOUQZ010000032.1:1620713-1642287 GCA_028564935.1 Neosilurus hyrtlii
TAATACAAGTGGAATATGTAAGAAAAACAACTATATATATATATATATGTATATATATATATATATATATATATATATATAATTGTTTTTTTTTTAATAGACAGGCCGCACGATGGCACAGTGGTTAGCACATCCACTTCACAGCAAGAAGGTCCTGGGTTCAAGTCCCAGGCCCAGGTTCTCCCCGTGCTTGTTTCCTCCCACAGTCCAAATAAAATGCATGTCAGCTAATTAGGTGTGAGAGTAAGTGTGAATGGTTGTGTGTGTTGCCCTGTGATGGTATGATGAGCTGTTCAGGGTGTACCATTCATTTGCCCAGTGTAGGCTAAGATAGGCTGCATCCTCACCACTACCCTAATAGAGGATTAAGGTTTAGGAAATCAGTGAGAATAAAAGCCTTAAAAAAATTTTTTTAATAAATAAAATCCCCTAAAATACAAATTGCTTAAATTATTAAATTCCTATCTTAAAATTCTAATTAAAAGATTTTTATTATTACTATTATAAACGATGAGGATTTTTGAGATCAGATTTGAGTAAGTGAAGTGTGCCCTGCATCCTGTAGAGGGCGCACATGTGTACAGAAACCCGGCATGATGTTTGTGACACAGTACTGTACAGTAAAGCTCACCTGAAGCAGTCTGAAGTGTCACACCTGCAGGGATCTGAACAGGATACGTGACTCCAGGTGGCAGAGAAAATGTCGCGATCGTGCTGGTGTTGCTCTGGAAATCAATAAATATTAAAATCTCACTTTCTGACAGGACACTGAACTGGAATAAGTGTGTTGATCAAGTGATCCTATTTCAACATCATCTGCTTGGATCTGGAAAGACTGCACCAAACGCATCATGTTACTATCAGTTACTCCGACACTGGACCCTGTGGATAAAAGAGAACCTTCAACCCAAACACTTTTGCTGAAACAATTTTCTTTATTCTACAGACAATATTTCATTAAGAAGCAGGACGGTGGTGTAGTGGTTAGCATGTTCGCTTCACAGCAAAAAAATCCTGGGTTCAAGTTCCAGCCTCGGCAGGGGTGTTTCTGTGAGGATTGTGTATGTTTTACCTGTGTTTGAATGGGTTTCCTCCAGTTACTTCAGTTTCATCCGACAGTTCGAAGACATGCACGTTAGGCTAATTGGATGTTCTCGATTGCCCCTAGGTGTGAGTGCGAGTGTGAATGGTTGTGTGTATGCTGGCAATCGACTGGTGAGCTACTCAGGGCGCCAAGAGTCGGCTGAGATAGGCTTCAGTCTCCCCGCAACCCTAGTATGATTAAGCAGTTCGGCAATTTAATGGAAGTAAATAATAAACATTTTATTTTTAATTTTTTTTTTACATTTTTATTTGCACATCTATTGTATTTCTTAAACTGAGAAATATATGGATGTATAATGAAAATAAATAAATAAAAACAATTTTCAACTGCATCCTTTTTTTTTTTTTTTTTAATAAATAAATAAATGCACAGAAAATAAAATTACATTAATGTAAAATATCTGACTTACAGCCTTCCCTGTGAAACTCTGCTGCCTGGCAGGGAAAACACTGGAAGCTAAAATAAAGCATAAAATATTTTATGGATAATTTTTGCCAACAATGAAATAAACAATATATACATCATTAAAAAAATCGACTTTATATTGTTACTGAATGTTGTGGATTGTTTTTAAAACAAGTTCCTGTAAACTATAAACTGTTTCTACATGAATGATAGCATTAAAACTAGCGTATTAATATTAATTTAACCAAACAGAATCCAAAATCTAACATCTCGGTGGTATTGCATCTGTATACTGAACTGACCTGTGGATTTCTGTAGAGTTTGGGAATAATTCGCAGGAAGTTGCAGGACAAAGTTGGATGGATTGATGGTCTCTTTAGCAAAACCTTCCACTGCTTTCGACTGCAGGACCTTCGACTCCCACAGCTACAGACAGTAAACAGAAATTTATTTTATAAGTGTATCAAAAGGTTCGCTCAGTGATATTTTTGATAGAGGAAATAACTAATAAAAAAACCTTATATTGATTTAAAATAAAAAAAGTTTATATTGTATGTGATATTACAGCGAAACACTCATACAATTTCTATGATCCCTAAAGTCTAAGGAATCAGTTTTATGGAAAAACTCACTACTCCCCAGAAACATACAATGGTTCATCCAAGGGGCATTCATATAATGTTTAATTTAATAAAAAATAAATATATATATATATATATATATATATATATATATATATATATATGTATGTATACAAGTTTATTATATAAAAAATATATGTATAGATATAAAAAAATATATGTATACAAGTTTATTTTATATATATATATATATAGAGAGAGAGAGAGAGAGAGAGAGAGAGAGAAAGAGAGAGAGATTACTGTCATTACAAATGTTGTTAGTTTTTTAGGAATCAATTTTGAATTAACTGTTTTAAATAAAAAAAAAAAAAACCCGTCTAGAAACCATTACCATTTTTTTATTTTTCTTTGGTGATATTTTGATATTTGAGCTCACAGTATATGAACTAATATCCAAGGAGTACAGCAACTGTTAACATCTAATGATCTAAGACAGCGGGCGAGGGTGCAGGCGGTGGCTTAGTGGTAAGCATGTTCGAGTCCCAGATTCAGTGAGGGCATTTCTGTATGACGTTTGCATGTTCTCCCTGTGCACGCAAGGGTTTCTTCTGGGTACCCCAGTTCTTCTTCCTCAGCCCAGAGACATGCACATTAGGCTAACTGGCAGTTTCAAATTGGCCTTAGGTGTGTGAGAGAGAGAGAGAGAGAGAGAGTGTGTGTGTGTGTGTGTGTGTGTGTGTGTTGGTCCTGCAATGGCAACTGGCCAACTGTTCACACTTGTAGCACACCTTCCTCCAGATAGGCTCCAGCTTTCCTGCTATTCAGTCTTACCTGCCTGAGTTCATCCAGTACTCTCTGTTCCACTCCTTCATCAATAAACAGCTCTCGGACACTCTCTATCACATCGTCGATGATGGACAGGTAAAGTTTAGGCTGGAGAGGGAATCAGGACCATATTTATTTTCTTGCGTTTTAATTAAACACATAGACTAATTGATCCAGGTATGAAAATACTGTGGCACAACAAAGACTTTTCAGTTTAAATAGGAATCAGATCTGATGAGTCATGCTGCTGTTCGATTCCAGGGAAGAGTCGACTCTGCACTTTGCTCCATTTCAAAAAAAAAAAACGAATAGAAAAGGTGAAGATTTCGTGCAGTGTAATTCAAGTTTAAACATTGAGTTTGGAAAACTTGTCAAAAGTCAAAATGTCACTGTGAAAATCATGAACACAGCCAGTGATTCAGGAATCAACTCTTTTGGGGGAATCGACTCCCTGTCGACGCGTGTTTATTAAATAAACAGACAAACAAACCAATAACCAAGAACTTTGGGGTTATTTAGGTAATCCATAAGTAAAGAAACAGCTAGATCTCATCATTATGTATAACCAAGCAGGTTTCTGAGGTATTCGTGCTGCTAATTGAGGTCACTTACTAGTATGTTTGAATTTGAGAGCATTTTGATGTCAGTAGCTTCACTTTTAGCATCCCAGCTCACACTTAACACACTATCATTCACTGGGTGGGTCGTGGGTTGATGGTGAGAACTTACACAGCTGTTCTGTGGAGCATTAATCAGGAGAACTGCATGATCACGAGGAACCAACAATGAGTCGATTCCCGATTATCACCTCAGGTAAATAAGAGTCGATTCTGAATCAGTCGAAAATAGATTCGGTTCCGATTCGAACACACTTTAAAAAGCTCTCGACATAGAAGTAATTTTTAAACATTATATGATTTACGAATATAAGTAGCTTTTGGGAAAAAATTGAAAGCATTGCTGTTAAAAAAGGAGTTCAGTTCAGCCAGTTGGCATCAGCTTTTCAAATGATCTTACTGTACACGGTAAGTGTTCAAACGGTAGTAAGTAATGCTTATAAATATATTTCTTACTATTTACACCTTCAATCAGTGTAGTAGTGACTTACAAATGATCTTTTCAGACCAGTGGTATCATTTTTAGAATCAAAAATCTAGATCTGTCAGTGCATCTGTGAGGAATCAATTCACTGAATCGACTCTTTTGAATCCATGATGAATTCAAGTCCTTTTATTTCACATCTCATTCTTAAAGCACTAATGGTTTAATTTTTTAACATTTTGTTGACAGGTCTAACCAAATTTACCTGAACAGGTTCTGATAAAACATATTTCTTTACACACATTTTTCACATATATGGAATTTAATTTTATTACTCTGGCCTGGGTATGTTGTGGTTTTTGTTAAGTTTGTGTTTTTTAGCAGGATTACACAAAATGTAATATCTGGTTTATTATAAAAAATGTCTAGTGGAGGGGCTTATAGATAGATAGATTATATAGATAGGATGCTTTAGAAGTGTGGTATTACAGCAGGCCCAGTAGGAGGTTCTGTTTACGTTATTTTTTGGCTTGGCGGAGGTTTGCACTCTGAGAGCTTTTGCTTAGTGTACTTTCAGTTGAAGTCATTTTATAGCAATTTATCTCCACGCGTGAGGTTAATGTTAATGTTCCCAACAGTTTTGTCACGTTTTTCCAGTCATTTTGCCTTTAGCTACTGTAGGTTATCTGGAGAAGTTAGTTACTATATTTTAGCTAGGCAAATTACGTACAACCCCACAGAAATACAGCCTGCCAAAGTAAACACTGTACAAGACAACTAGGAAATATATATGGCAAATTACGACCAACGATAACACCTACGGGATATGGTTCATATAATAGAAAAGTACCAATCAGCTAACTCAAAGTCAATATGGACTAATCCATATTCAGAAATATTTTAACTAGTACCTTTTTGTTTGTTTTTAGCCATTTCTAGACCATAAAATTAGCATTAATACCATTATTGTTAATTAAATAATTGAATTTACACCCAAAAAAACCCCAACTAAAACAGTTTAGTACTTCTTTAACAATGCCCATCCATTAAACTTCAGTGTAGAACCATAACCATTGCATTACGACTCATACTCATATGAATGTTCAAATACATGGAAAAACACTGTTGGCCATGATGGACATCATAATCACAAATTAACTCATTATTTAGTCCAGAGACATTATTGTTAGCAATGTAGGTATTTATTACAAAATAACAACACAATATTGGAATGATACAGTGATCAAGTGTTAGCCAATCTTTTTGAGAAACTCTGGGAATGTCACAAAGCTCAGGAAGCAGCATAGACTTAACCAGTTTGATTTTACAGGAATTTGTTATTTGCTGTTAACATCACATTCACATCTAATTTATTGGTATTGGTAATCTATTGAACCTGGCAAAATTTGAACGTAGCATCTCTTCAGGGTTCTGGCTAAACCCTCCCCTGCCCTCAGCAGAGGAAGCTACGCCTCCCTCCATATATGCATGAGAATCACACTGGTTGATACCCAGTAGGGTCATGCACATGAAGGAAGACACAGAAGCATTTGATTGGATATTTCCCAGCAGACTGCAAAGCAGTGATTGGCCGTTGATTTTACAGGATTACATCGGTCACAAATGACGGATTTTTTTCGGACCTTCTTTAGATAAGTTATAAATTTCAGTCGGGGTATAAAGGCAATTCATCCAATAATATAACAGTTTATGTATACAGTTAAAAAGTTCCCATCCCCAGCTTGAAACGTGAACAGTGCTCTGTATGGAATTTGAGGGCTTAATATGCATCTTATGGAATCTTGCAATGTATAATAGGCTAAAGTGCAAACACTGTAGGCTGATAGGTTTTTAATGGTCATTGCTCTGGCAGAGCATTAAAAACTCTATCAAAATTAAATTAATGGTTAATATAAATATATATATATATATATATATATATATATATCTATATATGCATTTGTTTTTCTTTTATGTTTTATACTGTTGAAAAATGTCTGTTTTGATCTTAACTTGGAAGGAAAAAAAAAAAGAGTAAAGACTAATGCCTCGGTCTCGCATAGCCAGAATGACTTCACGGTAGACTTTTTTCTTCTTTCAGGGGTCAACCGGCATTATTGGGCAAATGGTCCATGCACTTCTGCTTGAATACATCAGAGCCAGGAAGCTTCCTTGAGAACTGGAAGGGTGTGACTTCCATTCATGAAGTTTGGTTGTGTTGAAAAATAACATGGGCTGCAACCATGAAGGCTGTGCATCTGTAAAGGCATAGCAGTTACATCTGGTAGATATGACAGCTGCAACGTTTGCATCGCTGATGCTTAGGATTCTCAGTCAAGTGCATATTTCCTCCACCCATATTTTAGTGAGACACTGCCTCCAAAATCTGCCAGTATGGTCTCAGTATGGCCGTGGTAGTCCCAGCTAGTTCTAACGTATCAGCCGGCTATGTGAAACCTTAGCATAAGAACATTTCATGTGTGTGTTGTAAGTGCATGCTGATAATCATTAGTGCGCGTATGTAAATATTTTTTCTTTTATTATTACTATTATTACTATTATTATAATTAATTCCATGTTTTGGATCACTGTGTCGTGCAGCTTGATGGTTTCTGTGATTCCGCCTCAATTAGCTTTTTTTCAATTTCCACCTAAAAGCAAAAAGTAGGAGAAAATTAGTCATAAGTATGAATTTAACAATAATCCAATGTGCTAGATTAACTGCTTTTCAGTTTACATCAACTGAAAGATGTTTGATTGATTATCTTATCTCAGATTTTACCTGGCAACGATAAAACGCCCTGTAGCTGATATGTTTCTGAGGCTGAATATCACTTTCTGTTCCCAAAGACTTCACCCTGGATTGAGAAGCGATCGTATCTGCCACCTCACACTCCATAGTGATGAACGGGAACCAATCATTCGGGATCTCTTGGTCCGACGCCAGCTCCAGCTTACAGGAGAAGCAATGAGGATGGTCTGCTGCTGTGAGTGAGTGAGCAAAGTAAATATAGGAAATGAAAAGTTAGCGCATTGTAACCAGCAGAGGGAGCATATAACACACAACTCTGAGACCTCACTCCCACTAGTCTCCTATCACACCATCTCTATTTACTTTGATTTATTTGGCAGAACCTTTTGTACATAGCAACTTACAAGAACTCAGAAAGCTAGAGGCCTGTCTTGCTCAAAGATTTTAATTTGAAATCTCCAAGCAGAACCTTATCCAAAGAGAGTACTGCCCTGACTGACAGTGATGTTATGTTTGTTCCTTATTGCACATGTCCTAATTCACCCCTTTGGTTTCTGATTCATCAAATTTATCTCTACTATACACTTTAGTTATAAATTAGCAGCAGGGCTGAAAGGTCTGTGGCTGGGATGTCCCGCCATCATCTTTTCCTCACTACCAGCTTCTCACTTGGAACGGAAGATATTCTGGTGCACCATCTTTGCCAGCCGTCTGGCAGTTCTCTTATTTGTACATTGATGATCGAGGAGCAGTGATACATGTGAGCAGCCTTCCCGGAAGTTCCACACCATCCTATAAATAACCTGAAACAATATCTCATTTCCTTCAGCCTCCCCCCACCACCCTAGTGGGATTAAGCTGTTTGGCAAACGGATGAATGAATGAATATTTATCCTGTCTCATTTATCATGTGATGTAAAGTCAGGTTTTCTGTCTATTACTTGTTATTTTCAAAACATTAATCACTCAGAGATTTTAAATATTTGAATTCAAGAACATGTACTTATTATATGTCCATGAAACCAGACTTCTTTTCTTACCCATGTTCTTGGCTGGAAGTTTGTCGATCCTCCAAACAATGGCTCCGTACACATTCTCATACTTGACCGTACCAACAGTCACCTGTAGGACAGGATGAGAATCTGTGACATTTACCGAACCCAGGCAGGCGTTTCTGTTCATCCGGGCTTTGATAGACTTCTGCCAGAGCAACGACATTGTGCGAGGAACTTTGACCCAATCCCCAGGCAGCGGTACCTGGATTAGCACGTTCTCACAAAGCGTTTCTGAATGTACCCCAAATGAAGGGAAGGATGTCTGCATGTTGAGAAAGGCTTGTAGCTCCAGGTAGGCACCTTGAACAGTGACTGTAGCCTTCACTGAGAAAGGCAAGTCTCCACATTTCAGCGATGCTGTCCTGTAGCGTGCGATTTCCACTCTACAGGCATCCGGTGGCGAGAATTTAATCAATCTAGTGTCTTCGAATACGGCCTCTCTTACAGACTTGTGAAACTGGTAGTCAGCGATCTCCATCCACACTTCATCCTCTTCAGATCCATAATTCGGGTCTTTGCTCAGGAGTCCGAGGTCATTCAAAGCCAGGAAACATTCCGCCGAACCATTAATGAAAGCCAGGCAGTGGAGTCGTGTGATGACTGCATGTTCCAGAGTGGCTCCGTCCTTATCCACTCGCATCCAGATATGGTCTGCAATCTGCAAGGACAACTCTTGCTCCTCGTAATGTTTTTGTTGTTGAAGCGGCCCTGGTAGTCTCATCAGTTCCTCCTCAAGGGACACCAGCAAGTCCTCCAGGTCTCTGTAATCTGTTGTGCCAAACTTCAGCATTTGCTCCACTTCGGCTTCATGCATCACCTCAGGTTTAGGGTGGTAACGCTTTCGTTCTACATAAGACACGTGCTCGATCTTCAACGTAGCAATTTTCCGTGGCTCGCCATAGCTTTCTAGTTTGGGGCCTGAAAGAGAGCAATCAGAACTCAGCTGGAACTCTTTGAACGGTTTCTCCAAGCCTTTTTCATAATACATTTGAAGCACGGCTCCTGGAACCAACTGTAAGTATATAGGGCCCCACTGACGAGATGACATACGGTTCTTTTTCTCTGGGATCCTCAGCATTAATGGCCAGCCATGCTTCCTCTGGCTCAGGAAGAGTCCCTGTGGAACAAAGGAAGAACAACCTCTTCCGGCATTGATATCCTTTAGTCTGCTTATATCCGAATCTCTTTCCCAGCTCCCTTCATCTTGGTCCTCCTTTGCTTTTAACCGTTCCAGCTTATGGCAGATGTACGAGTAGGAGTTTTGAAGTTGGTCCCAGGGTGGCTCGTAACCATCCTTGGTTCGGATAAAGAAGCGAGGCAAGCTTGAGCCAGGCTCAGAGTCTGACGAGGAACTTCCAGAATCTCTCTTGTGCTTATCTTCACCCAAAAATTGGTTAACGTGACAAGGGTCGTCTTGAAACGCTGGAAAGAAAGTGGATGCCTCGGAAGACGAACGTCTATCAGGAGAAGAGACGTTTGTTGACGTGTTGGAGGAACTCCTAAGGACATGAGGTGGTCTGAGAGAATCGTAGTTAAAGGGAGATAGACCAATTGGAGTTTCCCTTACTGGAGTGCACATCGGCGTGTTGCTAGGTACACATGAGCTCCCGTTGAAGCTAAAGTGCGTTTGGGGAGATTCCAGTGGACTGGATAACCTCCTTGCTGAACTGCCCAAAGGAGGCAGGACCAATTTCAAGCCATTTGGTCGAGGTATTGACCCAGAACTTGATGAAGGAGATGGCAGGCGTTTCTGTGGTGAGGACTGGGGGGTGCCTTCATCTTCAAACGTCACCCAGTTAGCTGGATGGTTCATGGAGCACATTGTGCCAGACAATTTATATGAAAGTAATCTGCTTCTTTAGAGATCCTTTCTGGCGTGGCTCAATCAGTTCCACCATTGGGGGTCATCTGTAATCAAGATAAATCAAGAAAAGGAACAATCACAAAAAGCTTAAAACGCAGAACTGCATCTTCTTCCTCCAGAAAAGTGTTAAACTCTCCAAAGAAACATTCCTAATGTTGAAGCTCTGTCTTTCCAAATAGACATTTTAAAGGGTAATTGCATAATCATGGCTGGCTGGACGGGAAAAGAAGAATACAAAAAGAAAGCGACCAGGCCTGCATTGTATACAGACATTACAGAATCTCATGTGTCTGGAAGGAAAATCTGACCATCTATCAAATATGCAGCTGGATGTGATCATACGCCAAGTTTCCATTTACAGATTTCACACGAGTGCAGTTTTAATTACTCAGCAACACGAAACAAGCGTCCGGCTTTATTTGGCTTCTTTACTAGCTACAGCTCAACCTAAATACGTCCAAGTGGAAACATCTGGGTTAGAAATCTTTTGAGCAGTTGTTGTAACAGCTGGGAAGGGCAAGAGGGGAAATGTGTCACACTCTGGGCCAATCCGCTCTCTGGGCTGCATGATTTAACTTCCACGTGTGATTTAGATGAGTAAATATAGCAGCCTGATTCAGATGGCCATGGTGTATAGATGCTTTATTCCTCTTTGTAGATCCAATAATATTATTAGTAGGAAGAATGATAAATAGTATTATCGTTTCCTCAAAAGACTAAAGGCCTATTTACACTCAATGTTAAAGCATCTGTATTTTTGAGCGTTTTCGGAAAGCTTACGGATCAGTACCACCAACAACCCTAGGGGTGCTGCAGCCAATAGTTCACATGAGAGTCACAAACAAGAAATTATAACAATAGCGGAGCTTTCTGAAAAAAAGTTCTGTGAGGTTATAAGAAGTTACAAACATCTATGATTTTTCTTCACCCGACCACAGGAACAAAACTTTAATACCAAACAGCTGAGAGACGATTTGACACGAATTGTATGAGAGCAAAGGAAAAAATGGCGGTCCATACGAGACCGTTTTGATTGTATCCACAAGAAGTCCATGAGCAATCAGAGCAATATTCATGGTGAAATTTATTTAATGTTTTAGGTTTTATTAAGAGTTCAAAGCCAGCATCTACCACGCTAATGCCACGTTTTCCTGTTTCTTAATAAAGTACATTATTACGATACCCTATGCCGTAGCCATGTTTGTGCACCGTCATCTATATGACCTGGGCCAGTACGATGGAGTAGTGGTTAGCATGTCGGCCTCACAGCAAGAAGGTCCTGGTTTCGAGTCCCAGGCTCGGTTTTTGTGTGGAGTTTGCATGTTCATGCATGTTGGGTTTCCTCAGGTTACTGCAGTTTCCTTGCACAGTTCAAAGACATGCACATTTAGCTGGCTGTTCCAAATTGCCTCTAGGTGCGAGTGTGAATGGTTGAGTGCGTGTATTGGCCCTGCGAGGGACTGATGAGCTGTTCAGGGTGTACCCTGCCTTCTCCCAAAGTCTGCTGAGATAGGCTCCAGCCTCCCCGCGACCCTAAGAGAATTGAGTGGTTCTGCAAATGAATGAAAAAATTAATCTCTGAACTGCCCCCTAGTGGTACTGCTTAGTATCGATGCTGAAGTATGGTAATAGTGTCTACTGGAACATTTGAATGGACGTCTTTATTTTCATATGTTAAAGCAACATAAATGGGCCTTAAAACTAAAATATTCCATATCCATATATGGATTGGAGTAACAGAAGTCTGTATATACTATATATTGATACTGTACACTGTATATATTAATTCATATTAATGTTTAACCGTCTGATTTTCTAATGCAGTTATTTCAGTAATCAGTTCTTTGAATACACCGCAAGCCGCATTGCCTTGAGACAGGAAAACTCGTAAAAAAAAAAAAGAAATGCTGTATCACTCCTTCTCTGCTGGAAAAAAGTAACCGAGCTATAAACATAGAGCTGACACAAGCAGCATCAGCAGGCCGCTGCGGCAACCAGCGCTGTGAGTGGGTAGAGAAATGAGAGGTTACAGAATCGTCAGAGGCTCCGAGACGCATTCCTGACATTCCTCTGGGACGCTCGGCACGAACGAAGGAAATACCATCCCACAATGCTCCGACAAATCCGAGCACTAAACACCGCCACTGTAAATATCTGAGGACTTCACACACTGAACAAACCAACCATAATCATTATTTACCGTCTTTTCTTCCTTCGTCTGTGTCTTTCTTTTCCCATGCCTCCATTTCCAAAAACATTTTCAACGTCTGACACCGCAACAAATAAAACTACCACTACTTTGAAATACTTCAGCATAAAATAACTGAACCCTGATGGCGTGCATGAGTCGAACTGTATATTTCTTTCCCAAACAATGAATGAAGTTCACATGACCCTGGTCAACATCTCGTGGTCAGGAAGTATTAATCACTGAATCATACATGTTTGTGGAAGTCATTGAACTGGGCAGAATCTGGATATGTTTGGTCCAGTTAAACTTTAAATTTAGTTTTTTTTTAATATATTAAACAATAAGAAGATGATTAAGCAAGTCAGGTGTGGTCAAAAGGCAGCACAGTGACGTAGTGGTTAGCACGTCCGCCTCACAGCAAGATGGTCCTGGAAAGCTCAGCGAGGGTGTTTGCACAATTTCCTCCGGGATCAATAAAGAATTCTGATTCCTGTGTGGAGTCCTCCAGGATCTCTGGTTTCCTCCCACAATGCAAAGACCTGCACATTGGGCTGACTGGTTATTCCAAATTGCCCTAAGGTGTAGATGTGAGTGTGAATGGTTGCCCCTATGATGGTCTGGTGAGCTGTTCAGGGTGTACCCCATCTTCACCCAGTGCCGACTCCAGCCTCCTTGAATCTTTGTTTTTAAGTGACAGGGAGAAAAAAAAGAAATGAGACTGAGAGGTTGAAGCACCTTTGACATAAGTGAGGATGGGATTTAACTTGCTTTGTAAATGTTCAATGTAACACTGAACATAACTATATGTGTAATATATTTTAAAGGAATTGCTAATGTTGGCAAGTTGCAAGAAGAATAAAACAATTTAGCTTGTACTTTTATAGGAAAATAATCCCACATCGGAGTGTTAACAGTAGCTATGCTTCATCATACAGTCCCATCATTGATTATTTTCCTGTAACAGCACAACACCACATGTTTTAGTATATATTTATATATCATAGCTGGTACATGCATCAGACACTAAGAGATGATTATATGTCCAGTGTAGCCCAGTATCCTGTGATTGAAAACACTAATATATCCTAACTTTACCTCGAAACCAAAGCAGAACTGTGTATAATAATAATTATCTCTGTCTCAAGCTACAGCGAGCATGTCTTCAAATAAGGACTTAGAGACACAGAGGGTGGATCTGCGTCCAGATAATGGCAGGGTACAAAATTTCACTTCATTCTCTGATGCAATGCATGAACACTGAAACTATCATCTGGGCATCCAGATAAAGCCAGGAATAATCACTGGTTTCATCCACACAGAATCCAGGATGACCTCCAAAATAGTTCTGGTTAGAGAGTGCAGGGTGGGATATCGATCCAATTATTTAGTAAGGTCATGGAAAAGGGCATGGAAAAGTCCATTTTCACTGACGTACACAATGACTAACATGGTTTGGGCTTTTCCACATCTGTAACGTAACTATGAATGGATAAAAATGTACAGCATGTCATTCTTTAATGAATACAGATTAATACTGACTGTTGGTATAAGATGTATTAGTATGTACCACATGGGAACGGTGCAATCTGATTGGTTCACTATCTCTGGGTTAAAAGATATTATCCTGAGTGTACAATGCTTGAATCAAATCTTACTGTTGTGTTTTAAAAAAGGGAAAATAAGGCACAACAAAAGTAATGTTTACATGTTGCATATGCTAAAACTTTGTGTTTTGAAAAAAATAATCTTATTTAAATCAATTTGGACATCTTTGAAGAGGCTTAATTTGTTAGCTCTAGAAGCAGCATGGTGGTTAGCACGTTCACCACAAAGCAAGAAGGTCCTGGTTTTCAAATCCCAGACTCAGTGCGGACGTTTTGTTTGGGGTTTGCATGCTCTGCTTGTGCTTGCTTGGGTTTCCTCAGGGTACTTTTCCTCCAACAGTCAAAATACATGCACATAATTACCCCTAGGTGTGAAAGTAAATGGTTGTGTGTGTGTTGGCCCTGTAGTGGTCTGGCGAGCTATTCAGGGTGTACCCAGCCTTCACCCAGAGTCGGCTAAGATAGGTTGGAGAAAAGTTGCTCTGCTCCAAGTCTGACACACGCAAATGCACGTGGAGCTCACCTGCCACTGTCATGCACAAGAAGGGAGAATTTAATTATTCAAATCCCTTTTTAATTTTTTCTTGTTTCTGTGCAGTATGTACTAAAACAGTTATTCACCTCCGGCTTGGTGGATATCAGTATTCCATCTGCAAATAATTGTTAATCACTTCAGGCAATTTGGAACAGCCAATCAGCCTCATGTGCATGTCTTTGGACTGAGGAAGGAAACTGTAGGACCTGGAGGAAACCCATGCACCAGATCATGCAAAATACATCAAATTAACAATCTTTAGGATTTTATATTTTTGCTACACTACATTTCGTCTTAACGAATATTAAATAAATCCGTTTCGATGCATTCATGGGATCACATTTACATTTTAAGTCCTAATTTGCTTTAACTAAAAAAAGGGTGATGGTGTGAAATCTGGCAACCCAAACTCACGCTATATTGCGCTTCTGCATCAGTTGTCACAAAGAAGTAAAAAACAAACTAACTGCTTCGTTCACTGAAACGTTTCACGTGCAAATCAACTTGTCAAGCTCTCGGGCAGCAAAGGTCATGATTTCATAAACTTCATCCTCACCTTTTCGGAATATTTTCCCAAAAGAAAAGTGGTGTAGCATCGTTTACGGGATGAAAACCGTTACCTCCTCCGCATAATGCGCTCGGATTCCTAACACACGCCTGGGGTTTCATCCGCAGGGAATAAAACTCAATCACTTCGATATCTGTCGAACATCTAAATCAGAAGGTAAAGACCTTCTGTAGATGGTTACACCGCGAAATTCAGTCCCAAGTGAAGCTGAACAAGTTAAAAACATGTCTGAAGCGCATGTACAGGCGACGTGTCTCCGGACACTTGGTTAAATACTCACACGCTCATGGATCCAATATATCCGGTATCGACTCGCTAGTTTCTGATGAGAAAATTACTAAGAATAAAAACAAATTGGAAAGAGATTAGGAAAAAAGTTCTGCGGGGGATCCTTCACACCTTCTTCCACCTCCTCCCGTTGTAGGGAAACACAGAAAGCTCAAATCCGCCCAGTGTAAACCATCTCCGCCTGGGAACAGAGCCATGAAAACAACACACAGGGACTGGTCGAGTCCCCAACTCCCGGAGTCGACTCCGAATCGAGGAGTCGATTCCAAAATCTCAGCCACATGACAGGCAAAGGAAATCATTCTCAGAATAAAATTAAACTCCATCTTGGACAAAGTATATATTTATAGTATGGAAGTCCATTTCCGCCAATAGAAGGGGAAAAGATTATTATAGTAGGTCATAATTATGATGTGCTAAGTTGTAATTATGAGTTAGTAAGTCATGAGACGCTAACTCATTACCACTCAAAATCATCTTAGCATCTCAAAATTATTACTTACTAACTCAATCTCGACATACTTATAATTACAACTTAGCATCTCACAACTATGACTTACTAACTCATAATCATGACTTAGCATCTCAGTTATTAATTACTCAGAATTACAACTTAGCATCTCATAACTGACTAACTCAGAATTATGACTAAGTATCTCGTATCTTATGATCACAAGCCTATTTTATCCTCTAGTGGCAGAAAGTGACAGCTCATACAAGAGATTTTTTTGGACTTGTTGAAACTATGGGTGGTTATTTAAGACATTCTAATGAGTCTCACCAGGATGGCTGCCAAATGTCTTGACATTGATGTATGATCCAGACTTTTTTGAAGGGAGTTTCTCACCTGGGCAGCACACAGGGATTGACGCTTCCACCTACAGCAAGAGGGTCCTGCACTCTCAGCAATGGCGGGTTACACCCTGAACAGATCACCAACCTATACACAACCATTCACACTCATACCTGGGGCAACCTGGAACAGCCACTTAGCTTTGAGCATGTCTTTGGCCTGCAGGAGGAAACCAGAGTACCCAGAGGAAACCCGCACCAACATAAGGTAAACATTCCAACGCGAAACAGAAATGTCCTTGCTGAGCCCAGAACTTGAACCCAGAACCCCAGAGCTCTTTTGCTGTGAGGTGGACATGCTAAACACTATATCACACCACCAATCCATATCCTGCCTGTTTACTTGTTTAAATCTAGGTGGCGACTTTTTGCGAAGGTAGCGTATGAGAACATTACACATTACTTACAAAGAATAATTTGACCTTTTTACCCCAAGTGGACAAATTAGGTTTTCCTAGACATCACTTGTCATAATCAGTCTCCAGTCTTCATTTGCGAGTTCTGAGTTGAGGCATATAATCAATATTCTATCCCAGGATGCTCATAAACACTCATATACAAAAAGGGCAGGAAGAAAATGAACAAAAGTAGCCATGCAAAATAAATGCTGAAAACGAGTATTTGAACACTAGAGGGCAGCACATAGCTATGATTTTATTTTATATAAATATGTATAAATGTAAAAAAAAAAAAAATTTTTTTTGTTACTCCACCTATGGTGGAAATAAACATCACCTTCGAAATTTGAAAGTTAGGATACTGTATAGCAAAATACTTGATATGTGGGTATAGACAATTATACTTTAAGGAAACAGCAAAATCTGGGCCACTGTCTTGGGGTTAAATATTATCCCAAGTGGATAATGTTTCGTCCAATGAGACATACATTCGAAGGGTAAACTATAAAAATGTCGTCGTGGGCTCCACCTGACCCACCCATCATGGTTAAAAGAAAAAAAAAAAAAAGTCAATAAAAACCTATAATTTATCCATGTAGTATAAACAATTATTCACCCCAGGCTCAAGGAAAGCCACCGAATTCACTTCTTTGATGTTCCCTCCTTAAAGTTTTAACTGAATAAAACTACAGGACTCCTAACAGAACCACAAGTGAACCCAGAATGAAGACCAGAATGTTAGGATTGGTGGTGGAACAATTTTATTGACTACTGTACATCCTATCACTTGTCTTCGGGTTTGTTGAAGCAGTAGGTGAGACAGCACTTCCCGCAGTAGTGCCTGTCGAAGTGGCTGGCCATGAAAACGCCAGCGCCACACTCATCAGCCGGGCACTCACGCCGGAGACGGTGGATCTTCCCGTTCTCATCAACCTGAAGAACGAGAAACTGTCAGCTCCAGCCAATTATAAAGGAATTTAACAATAAACGCGGCGTCTCTCACCTTGTAGTACTTCAGCACAGCGAGTTTCACCTTCTTCCTCTTGTGCTTGTTCTTCTTGGGTGTGGTGTAGGACTTCTTCTTCCTCTTCTTTGCACCACCACGCAGCCGCAGCACCAGGTGCAGGGTGGACTCCTGGAACAGAGCAGCGGGAAGAGATTTGAGTCCAGGTCAGAATTCAATTACTTTAATGAGATATTTCACAGATATTTAAAAGCAGCAGCACGGGACTGATTTAGAAAAAAATATACATTTCATAATACATTTTAAAACTACTAAGACTCATTAATGTATAATTTTATTTAAATAAAAAGAGAATTTTGAAACTGCAATCTGAAAAATTTAATATTTTCACATAATTGAATTATTTTTGTCATATGATTGTTAATTATTTCCTGGTAACTTTAAGCATTTACTGAAAAATTCATCTTAATTAAAAATAGTGTAATTAAGAATTATGTATTAAAAGCATATTATTATAATTATTACTTTTTAGTAAGAGGTTTAAGAACAGTTTCTTCACTTTTCTGCAATCTTAGTGATCGATACACTTTAAAAATCAGCATCATACACTTGATCCGGGATCGACCCAGAACACGCTGGCAGAATTATTTTCTCTCGGCTGTTCTGGGAACGCCTCAGTGTCCCCCCGGAAAAGCTGGAGGAAGTGGCTGGGGAAAGGAATGTCTGGACCTCACTGTTTAGGCTGCAGCCCCCGCGACCCGACCCCGAATCAAGCAGAAGCATTTTTTAATAGTATTTTTTTTTAATCAAGCTAAATTCCTAAGGTTATTTTAGCAACTCAGGCTAACAGCAGCAGGGAAGGGGGGAAAAAGGTTTTTTGGTATTTAAAAAATTTTTTTAGATGAGGGTGGATAATGTTTACATAAAAATCATAACTGAACAAATTGTGCATCTATAAGAGAGCATTAATAAACATGGATATGAACAATATGCATTAAAAGCAAAAGTGAAATATTGCCGTTGTCAAATCAGGAACGTTGCTGCTTTTTATACACCTCATAAATGCTGTTTATTTTTCCTCTGAGGATTTACTTCCCACGCACAGGAGAGGAAACAGGCCAGAATTAGGATACACCGTTTCCCCACATCAAGCACTAAGAGCACACACTTTATGAAAATCCAATTGTGTTTACAAACAAACTAGGACACAACCATCCACATAAAATACAAGACATCCCTACACAGAGAGAAATATTTAAAACAAGAGAAGAAACGAGACTGAGCAGCATTGCAGCCCTGTTCATATATGCATTAATACCTTACCTGCTCCTAACACACCTGAGCTCATTAATTCTCCTGCCTGAGCACAGGTGGGTGTGTGAGATCAGGGAGAAGCTAAAGACAACGTGAAGGTTGTTCAAGACCAGCGTTAGAAAGCTGCGGTGCTGACAGATGCTCACCTTCTGGATGTTGTAGTCAGACAGGGTGCGCCCATCTTCCAGCTGCTTCCCAGCGAAGATCAACCTCTGCTGGTCAGGGGGGATGCCTGGATTTAAACATAAGGAAAAAAAATTTGATTTTAACAAATGTACAGATGTCATTTTTCAGGGGTAAGATGTGTCATGATAGTTTGGAACATTTCTATGACATACAAAAAGGATTATATTTCTAAACCATGTCTGTGTATGAAGAATAAAAAGATAAACCATCAAAACAAACTATGAAGAAATTATCACAAATTTATATTATTTAGTCCTATAAACCAGTCCAAGCAGCATTACCTTCTTTGTCTTGGATTTTGGCCTTGACATTTTCAATAGTATCCGAAGGCTCAACCTGGAACACAGAATTAATGCATTAAGACATTTCTAGTAGTTTACTAAATAAATCATGACATGTCACTGTCTGACTTAAAGCTTTCTAAATGAGATCTAATTTAAAACGTTACAAAAAATATGCAATAAATAGCAGCTCACATCTAAGACATGTTAGTTACAATCCTAAACAGAAAGTCACTAAAATCGAGCTAAAAATTAAAACTAATCCACTGACTAGCAAGACTTTCTTCAGGCATGCTAAGCAATGCTATTTACACGTGCTACATGAGCTAGCCGGTTTAACATGAGCTTATGGTTTAGTTATCATTTAATTAATTTCTGACACACATATGAAAAGATTAAGGCTAAGTTTGTTTATTATATTGTTCGTATCAAAGAAAAATCAGTTATTGAGATGAAAACTAGCAACAACATGTGAGTGAATGCGGTTCCTCTGCCCACCTCAAGGGTTATAGTCTTCCCCGTAAGGGTTTTCACAAAAATCTGCATTTTGCCGTTTAATCCACCTGCAAACAAAACACGCAAACGTTTCCTCAATATCAGGAATCAATCGCTGTATGACTTCATGTGCATTTTCATCTTTATTTTTTAAATCAAACACCAGAGCTCAACTCACCACAAGCCTCTCGCTAATGGCGGATCATGAGAAGAGGGCTTTCGGAGCGCGCCACGGGGTTTTCTCCAGTCGCTTGCAGGGGCTTAGGAGTCTGATGCTATGCCTGCTCAAAAATACCCAAACAAACTAAAATTTCGTTGAATAAACAGATAATATGTAAATGTTTAAAGGTTTATATAGATTCAGAAATTAGTATATCTGTTTTAGAGATTAACTGATAGAATTGTAAACCGGGCACAGTGGTGTGGAGGTGGGGGGGTCATTTTTGTGGAAATGACTCTCGGAGTCGACTCAAGGCGTCCTGTTTTCCTGGTGCGTGGCATCGGAGAATCGGTTAGGGAGCCGATTCTCAGATTCCAAGTGTTGATAACCGAGAATGTCGGGAGTCGATTCCAAGAGTCGATTTTACAAAAATGATATTTCCCCAAAACGTCTGGAAAAAAGCATTCTCTACATCACTTTTATAAACACTTTGGCAACATTTCATCTTTGGATGCGAAGTATTAAGTATGATAGAAAACTGGGTTATGAACGAATGAATAAATGAATCTGCAGTCAGGAAAAAGTTATCTGTGGAGTCGACTCCTGGCTCCGACTACTCTATCAATTCTCGTTAAAGAGGTTGAATCTGAGTCAGAGTCGACTCGAAATTTATGGTATTAAACGACACATTAGGTATCGATTGAATTAAAACTGCACTACCCAAAAGCCTCTTTGTTTCCATAGCAAGCAGATATTCCAGACATCGTCTGGGCAGAAACAGAGATGTGTTGGTAGAAATGTCAGATGCAACACTGCAACGTTTACAAATAATATGGAAACAAACAGGTGGATTCATGGTGATTATTGAACAACCTGCGCCTCTGATTGAATCAGTGACTGGAGTTAAATAATAAGAAGAAATCACTGAAAGAGTTCAGAGAAGGTGCTGTGCTGTCCTGGTGAGGAATCTGAAGAGCTGAGAGTACAGCTTTTGATAAGATTTTTGATTTTTGTAAATCACTACACACACACACACACACACACACACAATATATTAAAATACTATCTGATTTAATGTTTTTGAGTGAGGAAATTAAATATGATCAACTCCAACCAAAGGCTGTCTTAAATAATAATTTTTTTTTAAAGTTCTGATAGAAACAGAAAAGCATAACAATAATATAAATACTGTATATTTACGGTATACTTAGGACATTTTTCATTTAATTAACATTTTATATATGTATACACATAAATACAGAACATTAATACATCTGCCTCACAGCAAGAAGTCCTGGGTTCGGGTCACCAGACGGTGTATCTGCGACTTTTTGTTAAAGTCACTGAAAAAAATCATAGACTGTCATGTGACCCAAAATCTCTGCCTCTCCTTACAGAAGGTGTTATATTTCTGCATTTCTCATTCATTCATTTATTCAGTCATTGACATGCCGGACTGCTTACTCCTACAAGGGTCACGGGGATGGTGGGGCCAATCTCAGCCGACTCTGGGCGTAGGTGGAGTACACCCTGAAAAGCTCATCAAAGAATCTCAGGACACACAGACACACACCCATTCACACCCACCTAGGGGTAATATGGAACAGCCAAATAACCGACTGTGTATGTTTTTTGAGGAAGCCTGAGAACCCAAAGAAACCCATACAAGCGCAGGAAGAACATAACTATCATCTCCCATGTTGTTTTTGCAGGGAAGTACGGGTGACATCACAGTGATGTGTCTCATTCAGGGGTTTGTAAACACTGTAACATTTCATAGCAGTTTGTTGTGGCTTATATTTATTTAACAGAAAGGTCCTCATCATTCATTCATTAACGATGCTTACATATATACACATAGATACGAAACGGGCGCTATACAAACCTATGCGTGGTACATCATTGGCTTGCCGCACCACAGCCATCTTTGGGAGGTGAACCAATGTAAAAAACACACCGTTTCACATGTCTAGTATACACGAACCTCAATCACTGGGGTTTATATATCGATCTATAGTCTATAAAATTGACTCAGGATTATATATATATATATATATATATATATATATATATATATATATATATATATATATATATACACACACACACA
>JAOUQZ010000032.1:1642387-1661903 GCA_028564935.1 Neosilurus hyrtlii
AGCTTGGAACATTTTTAATAAGCCTTTGCATCCGGTCAGGTTAAAGGAACTGTTACCAGTGGATTTGCATGATGTGGTTTCATCCACAGTTGGTCAAAGGCCTTTAAGTAAATGTATGTTTGTACTTAGTTAACTGTAAGTTTCTCTGTCTGCTTCTGTTTTTCTGGTTCTGTTTTCATCAAGAACTTCCTGTCAGAACTGATAAGAATCAACCCCTCAGTTTAGATGTTTTATACACACAGTCAAGGAATTTTAATAGTTACCATGTAATAAGTTCCTTTAAGAGGTGCATCACTTTCTTTAAGTATGTTACCCAAAGGAGGTTTATTTCCCCACAGGTAGTAGTAACCACAATTTCCTGCTTCAGAAAGGTGAAGAAACATTGACTCCCCACTGGATCTTTTCAGTCTCAGGTCTTTCCTTAAGTACAAGTTACAATTAATTGTAATTTACCCATACTTCTAATTCAACAGAATACGAAGATTCTTCATTATTAACCAGCACAGGGCCCAGCATCAAAGCAACCATGGATTTGTTCGGAAACGATTCACCTTCCAGAAGCGTGCCGAGATATGACCCAGACGTGTTAAGCCAGTCTGATGATGACTTGATGTTTGAAACGAAAAAGAACCCTTTTCAAGACTTCTCGCCTGTTGAGAAACCCGCCGCTGAGTTCTCTCCTTTTGGAGAAACTACAGCAGACATCAGAGCTTCGAAGATGTCAGATAGTCCATCTCCAGATCTGGTCCAGTACGCCCATGACGGAGAGCTGCAGGACAATTTGCCCATGCAAGACTACGAGCAATCACAAGAGTCCAGAGAAGCAGCCACGGAGTCTCTGAGGCAACAGCTTGCTTCATCTGACTTTTTTTCAACTGCTCCTAAAGATAATGAGGAATCTGGTCTGCCACCATCTCTCCCAGATATTTTGAAGTCTTCACCCCACCAACAAGAGAAAATAGACTCAGGGTCTTCAGAGGGAAGTCCTGATTTCAGTCCAGTCCATAGAAGTGGTAATGATTCACCAAATGCTCCTTTCTCGCTGTCAGCAAACAATCCATTTTCTTTCGAAGCCAAGGTTCCTTTGGTTAAGGAGATGACAGAGGAGACCGAGGCAAGGGCTCTAGAAAGGGCAAGGATTGATGAAGAAGAGGAAGAAGAAGAAGAAGAAAAGGCATCAGAGCAAATGTTTGGCACATTTGACCTTGTTAAGGAGGCTAAAATTGCTCCGAAAGTTACCGAAACTATTCAAGGCACCATTGAAGACCATGATGATTTTAAGACCTTAAGCCAAGATTCTGCTCAGATTGCAGACAAGTTTGAATGTCTCAGCTTCCCAACTGGAAAGGCCCAAGAACATTCTGACTCTGAAAGTCCGACTGCAGACTCACTGTCTCCGGTCTTGGAAGCCATGGCAAAGAACCCAGCAAGTTTCCAAATTGAACCTGGGAAGAATGTTGTGCAGGAGGAAGAGGAAGCAGAAGCAGCAGATGAGGTTTCTGAACAAGAGGTATCATCTGAAGAGTTTGAATTTGTCGAGAAGCCACCCCGAGGCGCTGTCGATGAGTTTTTGGAGACTCTTGAAAACTCCAAGTTTGCTAGGGGAACAGAAATGGCTGATGATGACGATGATGATGATGAGGACACGGCGAAATTTGCGGAACAGATGGAAGAGGTGAGCCCCGTTGCACAAGAAACAAAGAGTCAAACGTATTTTCTTCTCACCGACCCATCAAACGAGATGTCTCCAGCAAGAGGTAAAGCAGGCCTGGAGTTGTCTGATTTCCAAGTGCCCTCTCAGGCTCCTTTGGCGCCAAGTCCTGTGGTCAAAACTGAGATGGTGGCTGTGAAGAAAGCAGAACCGAAAGACCTCAAGCTGCCAAACCTGAATGTGGGAGCAGGTAACTCGGCAGGCAAGGCTAACGATTCGTTACCTTTTCATGTCTGTGGATAAATTCATCCCCTTCCAGTCATCCCTACAATATCTCCTCATCATTTCCCTTCGGTCCTCAGTCTGCATGACGCATGTTTGTGGTGCATGCCTTAGTTCATTTACTTTTCATTTTTCTTCCCATCTGTTCATATCCATTCATCACATCTTAAATCTTCAGTCCTGTTTGTACGTGTGTGTGTGTGTGTATACACAATCCATGTACCTTCTCCAACTCGTCTTTATTTGGCAATCAAGGTTGATTATACACACTTATGTAACCGATCCTGAAGAAACATGTTTGACTTTGAACGCAATCTCAGAAGTTCCTGTTTTGCTTATCACCACGCTGACAATTTTATCCCTTCCTTCAGTCACAAGTTAATGAGTTATCCGTGCTCAAGGGTCAGGAGGATATGTATAAAAGCTCATCTGCAATTGTACAGACGATTGTTGAGTTACGAGCGTACAGAACGACACAGTGGCATCATATAGTGTACTGGTATTTTTAGTGGCTTGGAGAAGCCGTCTGAAAAATATCAACATGAAGAAGTGGCTCTATTTGTTTGGGAATCTGTTTCAGGTTGCCAGGGTGCTATAAATCTACGCTCCTGCATTGCGACATACCAGCTCATCAAGAGCAGATAAAATGGTTGAGTCCATTCCAGGAGAGAGCGTGCCAAAGAGCAGACCACAAACACCCCCCCCCCCCCCCCCCCCCCCCCCACCAATGGAGATTGTCTTCACACCTTGAACTTGAAGCCCTCATGGTGGATTTTGTCTTTTCAGATTTGCTTGTAATCTCTGAAGGAAAGTCTAATTATCAGTTACAGATGAACTCTTTTCCATAGTTAAGGGTTAACAGCAAGTAAACCTCTCTCTGTTTTTATATATATATATATACATATGTATATATATATGTATATGTATATGTATATATGAATAATCGTGGACCAAAGTGCCATCTAGTGGATCTCTTTCTCTCTTTAATGGCAATATGCTAGTGCATTAATCATGGTGAGCTCATCTGCCTTCTTCTGTTTCACCCGGTAATACACAGTAGAGCTACCTGTCAAGTAATATACTATGACTTCTAACATTAAGTTGTCTGCCACCCAATGGCATATTTTGATACACGATGAAGGTAAATGAAGTGTTTATTTGTTTGATGAGGATGATTTAAAAAAGACCGGTATGTTTGTTGGTGTGTGGGTGTGACGATCAAGGGTTTGCTAGGGGGGAAGGCGTTGCTGCGTCAGTGCATTTAGAGGTTTCCAGAGCCAACAGACGATCAGCTGACCTTAGTTCTGCAACCGGAGAGTGTGGGGGGGGGCTGAGAGAGAGAGAGCACTGCAGTCATCACAGTTAAGGCAGCTTTCGTTCTCGTCATTACAACTTGTTCCCTTCGTCCCACCCGCCACTGCAGCTCCACGCTCCTCAGTCGGCCTGGAATGCAAAGCTGATCCTTTGCAGACCTGCCCTAATCATCAACAGGGGAAACCATGGACAATCAGGACATACAGCCGTGCCAACCTTCACCAAACTGGAGAGATATGGGTACAGACTTTATCAGCTTGTTCGTGTTGACTTCTGACAGGAAAGTCATCTTTGGGTAGCACTTGTGATTGAATTTAGGCTGTCAGATATGAGAAGTTGTATGTTGACAGTGTTGCATGTTGTAGTTTTATATTTCTGAAGTCGTAGTGTTTTAGATCTGTCCTGAACATGTGCACGCATTCTTGCTTGCTTGCTAGTTGGACTTTTAGACCCAATATAGCTTGACTGAGTTTGTGTGTCCAAAGGTTTTGGGTGTGTTTTAGATAAAAGGTGATCAGTAATTTGCCTGAAACTTTGCATCAACTATTTGTGCTGTTAGAATCCGGGGAAGTCTCCGCATAAAGTCTGAAACTTCCATGTACTGTTTTCAAAGATGTCAAGAACATGCGGCATGCAGGGCTTATGTTGTAGTTGTCGGCTGTCATCTTTGAGTTCTGCGCACTTTGCAGGCGTCTCTTGGGTACTTTGTGTCGGTTGATGATCATGAGCGCTGCCTTTTGCGATAGACAAGACTTGCGTTGCAACCGTAAGGGCACTGTGCAAAGGGTCAGCTCTGTTTGCCACAGTAAAAGTGATAATTGAGTAGGACAAATCATTATAAGATGCTGCAGTGGTGACTTGACAGTCTTGTTGCTAAACCTCATTATTAAACAGAAATGCCCTTTTTAAAAATATAATGAACTTTTGAGAGTTGGGGTTTGAATTTTGAGTCAAGGGTTTAGCACTTGGTGTTAAAGTGTAAGAATTTGTGGTATGGGATTATTATCCCCTATATAGTACCTGACAAACTATAATTGGTCGCTTGCTCTCGGGGCCAGCTCATGTTCAGGACGGTGTTATTGGCAATATGTCTTGGAGAGGTTAACACTTTTAGGGACCTATTTATAGGAGTTGGCAGTACATCTGGTTAAAGCTGCTGTGCCAAAATGTAAGAGCAACTCAAATCATTTACATTTTGCTTATAAAATACAGTAATGATATAAAGACAAGTTACTGAAAACACCTGAAAATTGAGGGATATCAAATTTAAAATTGGTTAGAACCGGCAGGAAGAAGGAAGGATTGGCAGGACTGACCTTTCTCAAGACCCACCTTGACCCTCCAGTCTGTGCTAAGCAGTTGATGCTACCTAGAGTTGAACGTTTCGGAACTTTTCGTGTCTAAGTGGTTTCCCTGAACATAATTTAATTGTTACTTTGCTTTTTATATGTCAAGAAAATACTGCAAAACTGCGGTGTTTGAATACAAATGGGACCAAAAGGAGATGTTGGCATTACAAGCTCAAGGTTTTCTAGAGAACCTGGCAGGTATTGTGATCATTATGGCTACGAACCATCTGCTTTCACAGTAAGTCTGTTTGAGTAATTGCAGAGAGCCTCAAGAAGTTTAATGGAAAACTAATTTCTCGTTAGTGCAGATTCTGATTCCCAATTCTAGCGCTGCATTTGACTACCAAATCCATCATTATGGTATAACTCTGTTGTGCCATTTTGGTTGCTCCTTTAAATGTGGCTGAAATGTGCAGCCACCTTTTCTCCCCAAAGCACCCACCTGTCCCAAGAGTTGTGTGCCACCTTGATATTTTATGTGACACAGGTTGTTGGGCAGTGACCTGAGTGGTGTGAGGCACCAGTGTTGGCTAAGAAGACTGAAGTTAGCTGTAACAGTTGCATAACTGGTGTAAAGGTATCATAAGTGATTACACAATGACTCAAATTCTAATCTGATTATAATATTTCCTTTTTGTGTGAAAGGTATCGCCATAAGCTTTACTCAGTGTAGGGAAAGTCCTCAGTAATTATTTGACACAAGTAACCCAATAAAAAAAAAAAAAGGAAATTAGTAATGTTTAATGAGTTGTTTTTGTTAGCTAGTTATATATTTACATATCTTGCACAGTATGAAGATTAGGTAGGCTTTAAAAACAGTTTGAACATACCGCGGTATATTTTATATTATAATTTTATGTTGTTGTTTTTTTTTTTAATTTAGGTTTTTATGAGGAATTTTAGCAAATTGCACAATTTTTTTCCAAAAGCTCTTGACGACTCTTGGGGGAATAGTTCAGGTTGGTTAATAAATGTGAATTGAAATGGAGCATCACGGGAGATTTTACATAACGTGGCTTGTTTCAAATAGGTCTAATAAAAAATGCATCAATAAATGTGAAAATGACCTGCGAATTTTAGATTTATTGATTCCATTTCTGTCCAGATCGGCCATGTTTGTGTTGGTCAGTTGTCCTGTGATCATTCTGGTGCCCTTGATATATATCCACGTTCCAAGATATTAAACACACTTCTTGAATCATGCAATGAAAAATAGATGCTCTGTGTTTATTGGGTGATTATAAATTTTTTGTATTTTCATATAATTTCTTAGAACTATAACTTCTCCCAAACTAGATAGTCTCCAGCGTCTACACCGTACTCTAGTGGGTTTTTTTTTCACGACTGCTCGGACGCCGGATCAGGATTAAAGCATGTTCCTGTCGTACGGCTCTGTAGAAAATGCGATCTGCTAGAAACTCACTTCTGGCCTTTTTAAGTAAGACTTAAGAGATATGTCGATGAAGGGATTTTAAGAACATTCTTTGGACATATGTACAGTGAATTTAAAATCCATGCATTAGTCAGAGGTTTTTTTTAACACCAGTTTTTGATGTTTGCTGTTGGCTCTATGCGTTGCATATGAACAGGAATGTTAGTGGAATATTTGTATGTTTTCATTTGTTTACTAGGAGTCTTTTTTATTTATTTATTGTAGTAAGGTCAAAAACAGAATATTTAACTCTGCCAAGGAGATTATGTTTAACCTTCAGTTTATTTGTTCACAGGATTTTGCAAAAGGTTACCTGTTTTTTTATGAAACAGAGACGGAGCTTTGGAAAAGGAAGACTCCGTTAGATTTTGGAGGTGATCCAGATCTACTTCTGAATACAGGAATTTTTTTTAAGGATTCTTTACAATTTTGAGATGGTATAGAATTTTTTTGGAAGTATATAATTGGTTTAATAGCAGGCCCAATAGGGTGTACTGAGTACCTTTCTGATATTTTTTTTCAGTTTTTTGGGAATGTGGTATTATAGCAGGCCCAGCAGGGGGTGCTGTGTACTTAATTCTTTCAGCTTGGTGGAGGTTTGTGCTTTCTGGATGCTTTTGTTTGCTCATGTGAACATTGTGAGTTAAATGATGTTTTAAAAAAGGGGAAAACTAATCGGCTGTCCCTGCTACAATCCCAGATGATGCTTTGATCATTTAAATTCTTTTAAATAGTTTTTTAATGTGTAGTGTCTGGATTTTAATCTGGTGTTAAATGAGGGTTGTGTGTGATCATTAATCTGTGTATTAGTTGGATTTTGGAAGAAATTCCCCACTTCAGAACCTTCTGCTTATATTCTTTCACCTTGTGTGTTAAACGAGCTTTTGTTCTCACATGTGAACGCGCGCCGAGCAGTAGGACTCGTGTGTGTGTGCGCGCGCGCGCGCCGTGCACGCGCTGTCTCGGCCTCGGTTGCGTGCGGCGCAAGATGGACGCCAAGCGGGGTTAGTGCTTGTTTTTCCTGTTCATTTATTTGATTGTATTGTCTTTTGTTGGTTAAGGCGGTGTTTTATTCGTGATGTCAGAAAGAAGGAAATGTATTTCCGCTTGTTTTGTTCCGGTGGATAATTTAAACGTCATTTTGAAGGGCTGTGGTGCGCGCGAGGAGGTCGCAGTGCGCGTGTCCTGTCGTCCATGTTGCAATGACAGCAAGTGTCCTGAGGTCGGAATGAAATCTTTAATACTGTATATCCGGTGAAGGATGTGAATCCAGACGGGAAGGATGTGGGGGTTGGGGAGGTTATTTTTTTTAATAATAACCAAATAAATAACTGAATGTGACATTGCGGTGAAAGCGCGAGCTCGGTGCGGTGGGGCTGGTGTCGTGCACGTGCTATTTATAGAGCACGCGCAGGCCAGTCGGTGCTTAACCATATGTAGGCAATCCTATTGCAAGTGGGTTTAGACTTACTACCAACCCATTGTACTGGTGTGTGTGTGTGTGTGTGTGTGTGTGTGTGCAATAATACTGAGACTCAGTTCTGATACTGTGCCCTGTGTATCAGGTGTATAATATGCACACACACCTGACATTCTCCGCCAAGTGTAAAAGTGTAACTCAAACCCATGATCAGTGCTTAAGCTTGTATTTGTATCCACATTTATGAATGAATAATAGATTCCAAAATAAAATTTTATCTTTACTTCAACTGAATAAAACTAAATTTGAATGAAAGTAATTTTACCCACCCAAAGAATCAGGTCACACTTTTATACATTGTGCTTTTAACACCCAACCACGTCATTAAACGGACCATCTCACATTTCTGTCGCACGGCCCGGTTCAGTGTCTTACATTCGTTCCACTGTGTTCTGAAAGCATGTAACTGGCGTGCTACACCCAGATCATCAAAACTTCTATTTCCTTTGAGGTTACTGTTTACCGTTTACTGTTTACCGTTTACTGTTTACCGTCCACCTTGGCAGCCTCCTAGAGGGACAAGGCTGGTTCTGATCCATTGTAATAAAATCATCATAAAAATGGAATGGATCAGTCCAATCCAATTTCTACAAAGCTCCGCCCCCAAAACTTCTCCATCAGAGCTCAGTAGTTGATGCTGGTTGCTAGCAAGAATCATCGTGGCATCTTTTAAAATGCTTGAAAGCCAAGTCCGGAGTTTAATAAACATGCAACATGAGTGATGAGGAGCTATGAGGATGTGAAAGGACATTAGGAGTGTGTCTTTTAAAATGATTGACTAAGAAGCCATGAATAAACATTGAGGATTGGAAGGCGGGCTTTTAAGTGGGATTTTTTTTCAGCCAGGTAAATACACTTGCTCAGTTAATGGATTAAAATTATAAATAAATTTATATTTATTTCTGATTTCTTCGTTAAATATTTATTAAAATTAATTAATCTTGTGCATCAAAGTTGTAGTGTTTTACTGGAAAAATCTAGAAGGTGCAAAGATAATGAAATGTGTTTATATAATTTAATAATGGTTACCCTGTACTTGATGTTTTGATGTTCTGTATATTTGATTTGAGTTGTGAACTCGAGTCAGAGCAGCCGCTGTTCTCCGTCACGTCAGTGTTAACTTCTCTCTTAAGTCAGCAGGTCAAAAAATAACCTCTTTTGCATCTAAATGTGGATTTGACCCGTCTCGAATGTCCGAATGAGTGCTGCAGTCAGAAACGATGTGGATTTATATTCAGTGTCTTAAAGCTCGGCTTTTAATTGGATAGAACAGAAAGATTGTGTTCTCGTGGTGTATCATGAATATTCGTATCACAGCTGAAACGATTAGCGTTTGCATTTTTAGGTACTGAGGGACTGAGCGGAGTGATGCAGGTCTGCGAGTGGGTCGCGCTCTTGTTTTTGAGCACATTTCTGACCCAGTAACAGAAAGGAGATTACATCATCCACACATGGCAGGCTCTGACCATTTGTTCAGGCTTAATTGGAATTTCTAGGCATGGACCGATCATCTTTTCATGCCGAAGGAGGTCAGAGGAGTAGATATGCCTCAAAGAGCAGACACGTAGACCTCATTTCGACTCGGGATACAGATGCTTTTCAAGATGGTTCAACTCTATAAAGGTTTATTCTTTTTAAATGAATATTTATTACACACAGGATGTTTTAGTGTTTAACTTTTTTACATTTTGAACGCATTTAAAGGGCAGAAGGAGAAAAAAAACAGGGTCATGAGTGGTCATCGAATACAGTGTTGTACTGTTCAAAAAAAATGTAAACAAAAAAAGAAACCTTAAGTTGTGCTGTCTGTTTATTTCTGTACTCGTTATTCTGGAGAAATGGGAGTTGTTTACTTATTAGAGGCGCCCCTCTATTTCTGCACCCCCTGCTCACAAGCATCAAAGCATAGTCATGATTCTCTACACACAAATCCAACAGTGTCTGCACAAGTCTTATAACTGAGCTGTGATGAGAAATTTCGGATGAGCCCAACATGGTCGCTCCTAGACGAGTTTTAAGTCTTAAATCAGGGTCTCAAGAGAACAAGTCTTATTTTGCAAAAAGCCACACCCTTTCACCACTCCTTTACTGACTTTAACAGGCTGCAAAGCCACACCTCCTTCCCTTCGAGTGACAGATGAGATCATCGATCTGTTAATATAACTGACAAGCAGAGGTGGCGACTCCTAACTGAGACTTACAGATACATAAGTCACACTCCTGTCTTAAACTGAAGTTTTTGGTTTTTTTTTCCAACAACAGTTAAATCCTGAGGAGTGTAAACAAACTGTTGCTTAAAACCGGCCTTGGTAAAACTTTAATTGTGTACACAAACCGCCATATTGGTTGAAATGATCTTTACACCCTGACAGCAATCATTAACTCAAGCAGATAAAACAAAAACAAAGATCAGTGCCCTGAAGCCACTGTAAAAATACCGTCCAATCACTGGCTCACGGTCCACTGAGAAATACCCAATCGGATGCTCCTGTGTTTTGTGTTTCCCTGCTTGTGCATGAACAGAGCAGTCAGAGGGAGGCGTGGCTTTGGAAGGACCTCTGAGGACAGGGGAGGGTTTAGCTGGAGCCATGAAAAGAGCTGTTTTATACACACACACACACACACACACACACACACACATGTATTGCTAGCTTTCCAGATTACCTACCATGCCCAGTTTTTCCTCTAATCCTCTTATTTTATTTTTATTATTTTTTTAAATCCTTATCTGTATCATGTTTTTTTACTGTAAAGAGAATTGATGATCAGAGTTGCTGCTGATGTAAGGTGTTGCTCAGTGTGTGTGTGTGTTTGTTGCTGTGCCTGCAGTGGTGGAGCTGCTGTACTGGCGTGACATCAAGAACTCCGGCATCGTGTTCGGAGCGAGCCTCCTGCTCTTGCTGTCACTCAGCGTGTGCAGCATCATCAGCGTGCTGTCTTACGTGGCCCTGGCGCTCCTCTCAGTCACCATCAGCTTCAGGATATACAAGGGCGTACTGCAGGCCATCCAGAAGAGCGATGAAGGCCACCCGTTCAAGTGAGTGAAGCCAACGCCGAGCTCAGATCGAACGCTTGTTCAGGATACGAAGGAAGAAATTCTATAAATGGAATCTTATTGAAGATTTAAATAATTTTATGATTATGTATAAAAACTTATCAGCTGATTTTAGCACAGCATAATGGGATATGTAGGATTATATGAAGGCAGCAGTGGGTGCACATCCCTCCCCTTTTTAATTGCCCTCCTCACAAGTAGCTGAACACACTCACCATGCTGTGGAATCACACGGTTGTCATGGTGACCTGTGTTCCATGTGAACGTTAGATCGGATATGCGGGAGTTCGCCCCCGAGACATGACGTGATGTACGTTTGTCTCTGTGTGCAGGCTGTACCTGGAGCAGGATGTTTCTCTTCCTGATGAGTTGGTTCACAAATACAGTGACGTCGCCCTCGGTTGGATCAACTCCGCCATCAACGAGCTGCGCCGCCTCTTCCTGGTTGAGGACCTGGTCGACTCCCTGAAGGTGGCACCTTCTGTTCCTTCTTTTTCTTTCTCCTTCTAGTTCTTCTGCTCTTCCTTCTTCTCCTGACAGATTGAAATACTGAGTCTGTTATGTTGGTGTAATATTTGGTGTGTGTGTGTTTCCTCAGTTTGCTGTGCTTATGTGGATCCTGACATATGTTGGTGCCTTGTTTAACGGCCTCACTCTTCTCATCCTGGGTGAGATATTATGATGATGATGATGATAATAATAATGTTAATAATGCTATATTAGTGACTTTCAGGACTGTTTTCTCATCATGCACCATAGAATGTGGTTTTGTGAATGTCCGGCACTATTTAAATATATTAGTTTTGTTTGTGTGAATATTTTATTAATATATAAATTTTTTTGTGTGAATATTTTCAGGTCTGGTTGCGATGTTTACCTGCCCAGTAGTGTATGAGAAACACCAGGTCAGTGTTACATGATTGTGAAAAATATGAAACCGTGAATTAAAAAAGAAATAAAAATAGATATGAAAGAATATTTAAAAGTTCAGACTATTCCTTTAAATGTGAAAAAGTGGACGATATAAAATAAATTAAACAATAATATTTATAATAATAATAAAACCATCTTTCACCGACCTTTTGGGGTTTTTTTTGTTTGTTTTTGTTTTTTTTTACTGAAATAAATTTTAAAGGTACAGTGTGTAAGATTTAACAATTTGTAGCAGCATCTAGGGGTGACGTTCCAGATTGCAACAAACAGAAATTTGATTGTTGATCCTAACTTTTGAAGCCTGTATGATTCTGGGCTGCAGTACTGTAGAAACATGACGGCCTTCATGAGAGCTGACCGCCTCCCCATGTGGATTTAAACAGCTTATTTTAAATTTTCAAAAACTCGATGACTTTTTTTTTTGTTGTTAATGATGATAAATTAATGATATCTTATTGAATGATGTGCACAATTTCTGCTGATAGACCGTCTAAAATCTTACATACTGTACCTTGTTTCTCGCAGGCACAGATCGACCATTACGTCTCGTTGGTGAGGAACCAGGTCAAGGATATTGTTGGAAAGTAAGTTATTTATTTATTTAGTAAAATATGATGTTTGATAAATAATACATTTTAGAAAGTGGTAATTTATTGAGTTGATGTTTAGAATGTGGTGTTATCGGTAATCTGTTGGCTTCAGTGTGGTAGCAGTGATTCCGCCCCTTCAAACCATGCTGACCTCGTTTTCCAACATGTGCGCACACGTTTACTGGACTGTGTGTATGGTTCAGGATTATTTTTCGACAGTACAGGATAATCAATTTGTCTATCAATAACACCCCCCACCTTCTCTCTCCCTGCGTTCCACAGGATCCAGGCGAAAATCCCAGGTGCGAAGAAGAAGGCAGAGTGAAGGGCGTTCGGGGGAGGGATCGGGGTTTCCCATGTCCTGTTCCACGCTCTTATTTTCACAAACCTCTCCACTACTCAAGCCGTCACAGCCAGTGGAAATCCTGCGAGTTCCTCTTTCTGCCTTTCTTTTTTTTCTTTCTCATAACCAGTCGCCACGATGAAGTTGTAAACTGTCTTTTTTTTTTTTTTTTTTCTCTCTCTTTTTTTTTTTTTTTTTTTTTTTTTTGGAGCCACTACCATATGTATTTATCTCGACACACTGACTGGTATGATAGGACAAGACTGATGTTTTCTGACACAGCGATTATAGTATTCCATTAAAATGGGTTCGTCTTCTTCGTCGTCATCTAGGTCCGTATGTGTTTCAGAAATAAATAATTCACTTCATTCACCTTTTTTTGATTTTTTTTTTTTTTTTTTTTTTTTTTTTTTTTTTTTTTTTTTTTTTTTTCATTTTAATGAGGGAGATGTGTTTAAAGGTACCGTGTATTATTATTGTTATTATTTTTGAAGTAAGACCTTGGTATCTGTCCATATTTTTTTTTTTGGATAAGATCTAGTGTTCCTGTAATTGTACTGTTTTATTGATGAACTGTGTAGAACTCTTTCCCCACAAGCTTCTTGCTCTCATCAAGCAGCTCTTGCGTTGTAACAAGCGAAAGAGTTCCTCCCTGTGCACTTCATGCTTCTGAGTATTTCTAGTCGTAGACTCGTACTAAGAGATAAGAGCGTACACATATTATCCAGATGCCATTTCACCTCATTCATCGCAGCTTATTTAGTGAAAATCTCTGGAACGGAAAAGAAAAAAAAGCGTTTACAAGACATTTGGAAAAATATTTTTTAAAAAAGGAAAAAAAAAAAGTGTTTAAAGGACCCAAAAGCGTTTAAATAAAGCTGCAACGTTCTGTAACATGACTTAACACTTTTGTTTGTTATGCAAGTAATTGTGAATGATACTTCATGCGGTTGTGGTGAACATCTGTGGAATGCAAAACCTTGTGAAATGTAAAACAAGCACCAATAAAGCTTCTAGACGAATCCTGTGGCTTTATTCATTTTTATGAATTTATTTATTTTACATTTATTCAATTCTTATGTTTGTGGTGAATGATTAAAATGTTGACTTGGAATGAATATTTTTTTAAAAATTATTTAATATTAAAAATTTTAAATATATTGTTTTGAAGAAAATAAAAAATATTTTAAATAGCTTTTTAAAACAACTTTATTAACAGTACCTAATTGAATTTTTATATTTGTATTTAAAAAATAGTACATCCATTATAAGTATATAAAATAAATATTTTAAATACAGTTTTAAAATGTAACTTTATTTACAGTACTTAAGAATAAAAATGATTTAATATTTAAAAACAGTTTTTAATACATTATAAAAGTATAAATATTTTAAATGTAACTTTAAAATTAATTTTATGCACACTGCTTAATTGTAAATTTATTTTATATTTAAAAGCAAACAATTTTTAAGCTTTATTTTAAATACAATGTAAAATATAAATATCTTAATGTATTTTTAACAATTTTGAAATTTTCTTTACCGTATTTACAATTAAATTAATATATATTTTTTATATTTAAAAGCAAACCTAAAGCATTTTTTCTGCATTATTTCAAACGCAAATAATATTGACCTTTCAATCATTTCATTAATATTTCTATTTAAATCTCTGTACTGAGCATCTAAAATTTATTTTATACCGTTTGTATTCACCAGCATATCTGCACCGCTGAAAGTGCACCCTTCACCCT
Organism: Neosilurus hyrtlii; assembly: GCA_028564935.1. NCBI lineage: Eukaryota > Metazoa > Chordata > Actinopteri > Siluriformes > Plotosidae > Neosilurus > Neosilurus hyrtlii. The sequence continues at coordinate 1,656,571 of JAOUQZ010000032.1, forward strand.
TCTCCATGGAGTCCCAATGGAATGCAATATACAATCTGCTCATCTATCCTGATGGTCAACATGCTGCAATATCAAGCTTAAGGGTGTTTGTTCCTGTTATCTGGTTCATACGGTGCCTTGTACGTGAACGTGTATGGCTAAATTTCACCTCTGATAAATTGTCATGTTTTGATATTTTGATTATTTACAATATTTTTTTAGAATATGAGGTGTATTCTACAACATAATCGTTGAAGCTAATGAAAATAAGATGCAGTCGGGCTCCGCCCATGTCCGGATGTCGTCAAAATCTAGTGGAAAGCCTTCCCAAAAGAGTGGAGCTCGTTCTAAACGAAAACAGGTGGGAAGGGACGATCAGTAAGATCATACAAATGCTCCTGTGGTCATATCGTGTGAGTCCATAAAGAAAAACCAACAAATCCATGTGGATTGAATATCGCATTGATTGATTCATTCATTCTTCTGCTGAACTGCTATCACACTTTTACACTAGGATCACGGGGAGGCCCGGAGCCTGTCTCAGCCAACTGGGGGAGAAGGTGAAGTTCACCCTGAATAGCTCACCATTCCATCACTGGACCAACACAACTGTTTACACTTATACCTAGGGGCAATGTGGAACAGCCAGTTAGCCTATTGTGCATGCATATGGACTGTAAGAGGAAACAGGAGTACCCAGAGGAAACCCATGCAACACGCGAACCTGGGAACCTTGTTGTGAGGCCGACGTGCTGACTACGTGCTGACCAATATCACATTAATGCTACATAGAAGATTTGTAAAGATTGAAAGCTGATAGAGGATTTAATTCTGTAAAACACTGAGATGTTTTAGTCCTGAACCTGGATGCATCTGCCATGAGGTTACGACTCGGCTGTAAATCTTTCAGCACGTATCACCTCCAAGGGCCCAGGGCTCTCCAGAATTGTGAGGGATGGATGAACATGATTCGTTCTGCGTTTTTTTGTATTTAGGATAGTTTTTTACATTTTTTATTAGTTAATTTTTTTAAATAAAAATAAACCTCTTTCTTAAGTTTATAAAATTAAACTATACATCATTCACACTTTATATTTTTAAGTATTTTTTTCACATATTTGAACAAAATGAAGAATTCCAGTGTACTTTGTAAATTTTAGTAAGCAAATAATTTTATTTATATGTTTAAATTTTATTGATTTTAACGCTTTTATCATGAAAATCAACTGTACATTATTTTACCTCAGCTTCCTTCCTACTTGCAGTTAACGAGTGCGTAGCTCAAACTGTTCTTTTCTAGGAATCTAGTGCACTCTCTATAGCGTCCACGCTTACATATGTCACACCTAAAGTAGGGCGCCTATGAACGGAGCATTACGCTATTTAGCCACGCCCACTGTTCGGGTGTACAGCTAGTCAGGTTTAAGCTAGCTACAATTCATCGACTAGGATTTTGAGCTAGCGTAGATGTAGATGTAACTAGAATATTCTATTAGTAAATTATAAATTTAGTCTAAGGAGTGTCTCGAACGGATGTCAATGATTTAAAATGTTATATTCTGTATGTTGTTACCGTTAGCTAGCTCGCTAGCTCATGTAGCTAACGAACCGGTTAGTCATATGATCTGACTAGCTTGTGTTTTCTTTATTAATGATGATTAGCATCTCTTTATCTTTCTCAAGAAGGAAAAATGCTTTATTTACAGTTTTTCTAGCAAAGTTTACAGCTTCTAGCTAATGCTGCGTTTTGTATTAATCAATGTCTGGCTTAAAGCTTCGAGTTTGATGTAGCAGAGTCATACACAATATAATTATATCATATATTTAATATATTACATTAATAAGAATAAGCATTAGTTATCATCAGCTGTAGGGAATTTTGATTGTTTTTATCATCATGGCTGCAGAACTTCAAACCAAGTACAGCAAACTGGCTCAAGAGTACTCAAAGGTAAATAATAGTAATAGTAATAGTAATAATAATAATAATGATGGTGGTGGTGATGTCATTAAGGCTGCATCATATGCAGTGCTTTAATTGTTTGACTTCTTGATTCCAATTCTAATTTATCTTCTAATTATGTTCATTTAAAATATAAAAATATTATCTGCTATACTCATTACAATATAAATCATCAATTATATAAAAGTGTATGTAGAAGATTTAATTGGCATTTTTTTGGGTCATATAATCACTCAAAAGGATTATGCATCACTTTTTAAATTATTAACATTTAAATGTGTTCACTGACTTTTCTTTATTTGTAAGATTACAGTATGAGTGAATATTAAAAGCAAGTCAAGCTATTTTGTAAAATGCAAATATGTATATTGTTGTACCTATTCAGCCTCTGTGTATAACCAGGGATCATTTTATATTGTTTTTAAACATATATATATATATATATATATATATATATATATTATAATGTATACTGTATACATTTTTTGTATATAGTAAACATTATTTTGGGAGTGCAGTAAGAGTGATGTATTTATTTTTGTTTAATTGTGTTTTTTTTTTTACCGGGTGGCACAGTATGGTAACGTAGTAGTTAGCACGTCCACCTTACAGCAGGAAGGTCCTGGCTTCAAGTCCCAGGCTCAGTGAGGGTGTTTCTGTTTGTAGTTTGTATGTTCTTCCCGTGCTTGCATGGGTTTCTTCCGGGAAATGGGGTTTCCTCCTACAGTGCAAAGACATGCACATTAAGCTGATTAACTGTTCTGAATCACCCCTTGGTGTGAGTGTAAATGATTGTATGTGTGTGTTGGCACTGCAATGAACTTGTGAGCTGTTCAGGATGTTGCCCGGGTTCACCCAGGGTTGGCTAAGGTAGGCTTTAGCCTCCCCATAAAGGATTGAGTGGATTGGGAAATGAATGAATAAATAATTTAAAAGTTTATTTTTATTTATTAATTTTATTTTATTGTGTTTTTTTTTTCTGCTGTCATGTAATGAAAAATAATTCAGTAATAAAATAATAGTAATAATAATAAAAATCTGAATATGTTTCAGCTTCTGTTAGAAGTTAGTGCCCGAGTGCCATCTCTGTCTCCTGTAGTTAATAAATAAACCCAAGTGGCTCGTCATGTGGCAGAAATTTTTAGTCTGCAGATTTCCTTAGTGGTTGTTATTGTCGTCTGTTTCCTTCCTGTACGCAGGATTCGGGTTTTCTCATCGGCAAATCTTTGTGTCAGCTTCTCTATTAAGTGTGTACACTGATACTATTTGTTTATTTACTTATTTCTGCAGCTCAGAGCACAGAATCAGGTCCTGAAGAAGGCTGTTGTGGACGAGCAAGCCAACTCGAACTCTTTGAAGGTACTGAGTTGAAAGAAGTGTGTGTTAATGATTGGGTACTCAGTACCTGATATCATGTGCAGTCCTGTGCATTAAATGTTTACCTGCTTGTTAGGGGAAACAGTTTTATATCTGAACTTGAACCCCGAATGCTTTGGGAACCCAAACGTGAGAACTGGTTCGCAATTTCACTTGTGAATTTATGATGTGACTTTTGGCTTTTATGAGTATTACACATGGAGTACACTTCTACATGTTAACAGTCCTGTTTTTATTATTTTTACTCTCCGATGTGAACTGACCACCAGGAAGCCACACCCCCTTCTTAAAATCCCACATCTCTTTTCCCATGTCTCCTTTTGCTTGAAGAACACTTGCATTTTGCCAGGAAGTAAAATCTTTTACTGTATATGTAACTCTGTGTGAATATTATACACATGCCTTTCAATAAAATCAGTTAAGTAATGGAGTACAGACAGGCAGCCGGTCATTATCGGTAAATAAACAGAGAGATCAGGACCCTGACATGTAGCAGAGCGGACTTGATACATTCTGAAGGGGGTAATGACTGGCTCACTGTACGTTATTCTGCCACATGACTTGCTACAGAAATCCATAATTTAACACAGTATATTGATTTTACTCCATCTGTAATCCTGCACTCCATAGCAACAGACTGTTCTGCATTACGTTGTGTTTATTGAAGAAATGACAAACCGGTGAATACTGTGACTGACCAATCAGAATCGAGTATTAAAATGAGCCGTGCAATAATTATATTTATTAGGAACACTGCATGTGTTTTGTGATGTGTTTTTGCTTTTTAGAGTTGAGTCTTTTATTCATGCCCCGCCTAGTTCCTCTTCTGCCAGTAAATCGATACTTTTCTGTGTGGTGTTTTCTACATAAAACGTACTACTGGTGCTATATCCTGAGCTCAGTGGGATAACTTCCTGCCCAAACGTAGATCTTCCACGAGTGATGGTGCTACAGAAAATCTATGCCATTATTACGAGTGGGAGGAGTCTGCCTATAGAGACACTAGTTAGTCATGTGAATTGTATGTAAGATGTATGTGGAAGAGGGTAGATAGCTCCTCCAGATGTACGCATGAACAGTGGCTAAAAAAAAATTAGGGAGAAAAACAAACATCATGAAGCATTGTGGGTTGTTATATTTGATGATGTGTTAACACTTCCCTGTCATGGTTTAAAAGTTTTCTAACGTTTATGGAGTCTTTAAGTGCCATTTCCACCGAACAGTGTCCTTTTTTAAATTTATTTTGTTAATGTGGGGTTTTTTTTGCTTGCAGGAGGAAGTGAAGCAGCGTGAACAGAGCCTGCGTAAAGCCGAGCAGGAGATGGATAGCCTGAGCTTCAGGAACCAGCAGCTGGCCAAAAGAGTGGAGCTGCTGCAGGAGGAGCTGCAGCTCACCGAGGCCAAGAGTAAAAAGGGGAAGGTATACTGCATGTGGAGTTTTAAACCAGTATAAACACAGCGTATATTATTGCTGCTCTGAATTCATTCATGCTTCATTATATTTTTTCTTCAGAATAAAGGGGATTCGCCATCTCAGCCCAGTTTCCAGACCCAGAGCGTGTTCGACGAGGACCTGCAGAAGAAGATCCAGGAGAATGAGAGACTTCACATCCAGGTAACAGAAAAACAATAAATGAATAAACTGGTAAAAAGGTGAGAGATATTCCAAAAATCCCCCAAAAACACCATACACTGTGTGCACAATTATTAGGCAAGTGATTATTTTGACCATATCATCATTTTATCCATAATTTTCAACTTCAAGCTGTATAAACTTGAATTCTTATTGGATTTAATGCATGTCAGGTGATGTGTATTTGTGTAATAAGGAAGGGTGTGACCTAAGGAGATCAACACCCTATATCAAGGTGTGCATAATTATTACGCAGATTCTTCTCCTCAGAAAAAATGGGCCAAAAAAGAGATTTACTGACTCAGAAAAGTCAAAAATTGTAAAAAGTCTTTCAGAGGGATGCAGCACTCTTGAAATATCTAAGATATTGGGGCGTGATCA
>JAOUQZ010000032.1:1670030-1700419 GCA_028564935.1 Neosilurus hyrtlii
GTAAAGCTGCTTTGTGACAATGTCAATTGTAAAAAGCGCTATACAAATAAAACTGACTTGACTTGACTTGACTTGTTTGTCACAGTCACTGATGCTGAAATAATAACGCTGTCCAAGAAATATGAAGGAAAATGTGCGATATGGAGATGATTATATTAAAGATGGCGGTATGAGGGAGCGTGACCACTGATGTGCTTTATAATGTAAAATTAAATATTGTTAAATATATTTACCTCAGAAGGGGTGAATATGGGGTAATAGTTCACTCATCTCAGCGATATCCACCTCGTCTTTATGAATAACTGTTTAAAGTGTGTATGTGTGTGTTTATTTATTTATTATTTCTAATTAGTTTGTTTATTTATTTATTTTTACCTTTTTAGGGAAACTCCAAGAAGAACAAGGGTCGGTAGTGCCATCGAACAGCATCGGTGTGAGTGACAGAGGAACGAGGTGTGCTGGGTCCAGGCAGAGTTCACACACACACGGCAGAGACATGGTTGTCCCCTCACTATACGTGTTTTTGATTGCTTGTTCCAGATTTTACAAATTGAAACACACTGACACCCCGCAGGCCGTCTGGACTCTCATACACTCATTATTTACTGCGTGTAGAATTTTGACGACACACTGCTTAACATTTCATCAGGCCGGATTTTCCTACTTCCTGTTTAACTCTGATTAGTTGCCATAGTCACTGAATACATTAAACTGTGCTTCTATCCTTAACATTATCCGATAGCACTGATGTTAGAAACTGAAATAGTTGGAGTTTTATATATTGAAATTAATTCCTGCAGTTCCTACTTTTTTTTCTAAACAGAATCATGATGCATTTTTTCCTGTATTGTTTTTGATAAACTGCTCCAAGCTTAAACAATACCATCTCACATTTTCCTTCGCCGCTGTATAATTTAACCCTTTCCGCATGTTATATGGTGTGTTATATATAAACAATATAAATATGTAGAGAAATCAGTAATACTGTTCTACAGTTATCAAACAGTGCTATTTTTCATCCACCGCCAATCTCTATGCTTTAATGGTGATTGTAGATAAAAAAGATAAAATAAAATATAATCTGGAGCTGATGGAAGGATAATGTTCAGAGAAAAAACCCTCAGAATTTATTAAAAAAAAAAAAAACTCATTCTCTGATATTATTAATTTACAAGTACAAAACTCATGGTGCATCCCACCTGCAGTTCATTCTGGGAAATGTAGTTTTTATATTGTGTTTTCAAGGAGGATGGAGTGATATATATATATATATATATATATATATGTTTTGATGCCCTGTGACCAAACCACCCCAACACACACAATTTTTTTTTTTTGTTTTTTATCTAATTTTTTTCCCTTAATTTTTATGACTATACATTCTTTGAGAATTTCTGTGTTTTTAAGAAATTTATGACTTTATTCTTGGGAAAGAAATCGCCCCTTCCCTTCACGGCCCCATCAGAACAGGTAACGATCACTTCTGATGAGATATCTGTTCATTAAACCTGCACCAAGTTACTATGATCGTTACACTCTGTACCGCATCAGCGCAAGTGTGTTTTATTCGGAATATCTGATAACGATCGCTGTGATTGCGTAACACATGGAGACACATAAAGTGGTGTACAACCTGGGTGAGAGAGCTTTTGCTATCACCCACCCACTCACTCACACACACACATACACACACACACACACAGTTATACCCATATTAAATATAGAAGAGTTTGATGTAAATCCAGTACAGGAGACTCATCTGTACCTCAGTACTTCAGCATGTAGTCAGATTTAGAATCAGTGACATCGAGAGTAAAAACTCTCAGATAAAAACTCTCACTGTGAATATTAAAACGTTATGAATATGAAATATGCACTGGGAAGATTTTAAAAATGGAAAATAAGTGAATATATGTATGCTTAAGTCAAGTATGTTAGGAATCATTCAATATTATGTTTTTTATAAGTTTATTTGAACGTTTCTTTCTGCCAGTGAAATCAGTGTTGTGTAAAATTTATATTCAGATCTGAAGAAAAGATATGAGACGTAACTGACACTTTGTCTTTTTTTAAACTGTGATTATCTAAGATTAACAAATCCTTCATTTTATTTATTTACATTTTTTTAAATCGCTTGTGAATCACTGGTGAGGCTTTTTACAGAGACGCAGATCAGCGTCGTCGCTTCTCTTCATGGCTTCACTTGTGTTTTTTGTGTGTGTGTGTGTGTGTGTGTGTGTGTGTGTGTGTGTGTTTTGTTGGAAGCAAGACTCCGAACTGCAAACGAGTTCCCTGTTTAACCTCCTCGTCCTGATCACGAAAAAATAAACCCATGTACGTGAAACACGTGACACGAAGAATAAAAGTCCACTGTGTTCCAACGATGCCTTGTTTTTACTTTGTAATAGGAAAGTTTTGTCTACGTTCCACTTTTTACATAGTTTTTTTTATTTAATGTGACCTGTATATAAAGGGGAATATTAAACCCAAACTTAATAAAAGCTTGCACCTGTAGTATATATCGGTACCCATCAATATGTTCTCTTCTTATTACAGCCTTCTTATTTTAGATCGTTACCTCAAATAAAAAAAAAAAGTTTAAAAATGCTATGTTTTTTACACAATTATTGAAATTCTTTCAACTCTGATCAACCAGCTTTTAAATACTTTGAAGGAAATGATGTAATAATGATGAGATGCATATTCCCCTGTGGAGACCTGCGTTACCCATCACTAGAGATGTTACACCTTTTCCACTGAAGCAGTTTGATCTCTTAATTAGTTCTCATGGTGCCAGGTTTACTGTCAAAGATCTGGTTCTAACACTTTACTGGTGTAGAACCAAGAACTGATGTCGGGGGTCGGAGGCGGGATTATTCACATCGATAAGATAAAAGCTTGGTGACCACCATTTAAAAAAAAAAGCATCTGTCCAATTGAATATGAAGAACCAGAACTATCAACACTCGTGAACAGATGTTGAGGTCGTCCCCTGTTGTTGTTGTTGTTGTTGTTGTTGTGCTCGGTGTTGTTTTTGCTAGGAAAGAAGAATCACATAATCGGTGATGTAATGGCATGACACTGTGGTGGCTCTCTCGCCTGTGGAACTGTAAATTGGTTCTTGAAAGGTTCCCAGATTGAACCCTCACCAGCACAAGAGTTCGCCTTGGTGGAAAGGGGGTAGAAGAAGCCCATGGTGGCCCGGGTCTAAGTGGAAGAACTCCAGTCAGTGTTCTGCACCGGGCTCCCACCTCATCACCAAAGACCTCAGCTTTGGACCTCGTCACTAATGACCTCGAACCCAAATGAACACAGATTAATGCTTGGAATGACAAACAAACTCACTAAGTTCCTGAATCACTTAATCCTATTGGTGTCTCTCTAGGGGTGGAGCCTCTCTCCGCCAACACTGAGCCACGGTGGGATCATCCTGAACCAGACCATCACAGGGCCAGCACACAACCACTTACACCGAAGTGCAATTTACAACAAAATGGCATGATGTGAATGTACAGTTTAAACCAAGTGGACTGTTGGTTGAAACTGGAGTTCATGGAGGAAACCCACATAAGCAGGGGGAGAAGATGCAAACTCTAAACAGCAACACAGCCCGGGACTCGAACCCACGGCCTTCTTTTTGTGAGGAGGACGTGCTTGCTGTTATTTATTGATGTTTAAAGGTTTCATCTGGTGATTTAATCTCCCATTTGAAGACGGAAGTGTCCCACGTGCGCCAAGGTTTTGCTCCTTTGCCACGTGGTCTCGCCGCGTCGTGTCCTCGCGCATGCGCATTCACCCGCCTGACTTCCGGGACCGGAATGTGGGTGGGTGTTGAAATAGAAACGGATCTGTTCTAGTTTTTGAGTAAATCTGAAGCCGCGATGGGATCCACTGAGCTCCGAACAGAATTAGAAAATCTTCTGAAGAGCCTGAATATTGATTTTGTTTCTGTGGACCATCCGGAGGTAAAAAAAATAATAAAAATCCAGTTAAAAGTTCATTAAAATCTTCTGCATGATGCAACTGCACCCAGTCAGACATGTTTATCTGTGTGTTTTAATATCTCGCACTTGGTTTATTTTATAAATCAAATTTATTTTATAAATCTTTTATTCTGTACGTTTTAGCTGTTTGGAGAATTAACGCGTTAATGTAATTCCGCCGCTTCCCACCAGAGGGCGACAAACAGTATAGACCTGAGGAAAGTGGAGCTTTGTTTAACCACCCAAAATACTGTAGGAAGGAAAATATTCACAGGAAAAAGGGGAATGAACCTCATCGGGTAACAATCTTTCTTTGGTGATGTCTTGGAAGATTTGTATATACATTCATTTATTTTCTGAACCGCTTAATCCTAATTAGGGTCGCGGGGAGGCTGGTGCCCATCTCAGTCGACTCTGGGCGTGGACGGGGTACACCCTGGACAGCTCACCAGGCCATCACAGATATATATATATATATATATATATATAAAAAATCTTACAAAACATTTCCAAAGAAAGATTGTTATATAAACTATTAAGTCCATGTATGAACAATAACAAATGTGGTTCTAATTGTTGTACACTGACATGCTTTTCTGTTTACCACGGTTGCATAGAGTGGTTATTTGAGGGAGTTTAGATCCAGACCAAAGTGTGTGTGTGTGTGTGTGTGTGTGTATGTATGTGTGTGTGAGAGAGAGAGAGAGAGAGAGAGAGAGAGAGAGAGAGAGAGAGAGAGAGAGAGAGAGAAAAAATAAATATCAAAAATGTCCCAGGAGCTCAGCAACTTTTGAAGGAATCAAACCACCTCGTTTGTTACCAACTTGGTTTCATATAAACGTTAACTGACCGGAGGGTCTAGGACTGTATGCAAGGAGCTGCTGTCATGTGATTGGTTGATTGGATCATTGTGTTAATGACCCAGTATGAAGGCTTAGCTTATGGTTTTTGGTTTTGTTTTTTTCCTTTTTTCTACCCCATTCAGCATGTGTTCATGGCATGGTGCTGAGAGTCTGGCTTATCAGTCCAGAGTTTGTGAGTTCGAATCAGACTTGGTGAAAGAGCACAGTTGGTGGGCGAGAGGAGGAGGAGGAGGAGGTAGAGGAGGAGGTTGAAACCAGTGCAGAAAGTGTGGGTGACATTTTTTGCATATATAGAAAATTCTGGAAGAAAAATATTCTAAGTCGAACTGCTTTCCTCAAGTGCCATAACCCCCGCTTTTCATCACCGTTGATCCCTGGAGACCAGCTGCTCAATATTCACCCCCTATTGCCCATTAACCCTCCAGCGAGCCTCCGCACTCACCGCCTCCTGAACCTTCCATCATCATTCATCGTTGCTGCCAATTCCTGAACCTTTTCTTCTCATATCTCTGAGAACTGGCTGGGATTTTAACCAGTGCAGGCAATGCTCAACCAATTGAGCTACAGGATCTCGTGCAAGCAAGCTGCTTTTTGGATCTTTATCTTTTGCATATTTTTTCCTGCGTTTACAAACCAACATAGAAAGAAAGCCTTGAACAAGGGACTTGTAGCATGACAGCCCACCATACTAACCACTACACCATGGAAGCTACTCATGCTCATGCTCAAGATCCTGCTCACCTGAGATCCTGTGGATCGGTTGGATGAGGGTCACCTCTGGATTCCAAGGTTGCTGGTTCGAATCCCAGTCTGATCTCTGAGATATGAGGGGAAAATCATGGTTTTGGAACAGTATGAAAGGTAAAGGACGATCCATCTGTTGGACTTTTCCAGTCCCGCACACTTTTTCAATCATTCAACTCACCTGGTTTTTGTGGGCAAGCTGCAAAACCATGATCAGGTAAGAACCTGGCGTAGAAAAGAAGTATTGTGTGGATGAAGTATTTTTAACCCCTGAATGTTCAGTGGCAGGAACGAGGTAGGGAAGAGAAGATAAAACAAGTGAGAGGCTGCGCTTCAGGAAGCAAAAAAATTACTACGACTAGCGCACTATCAACCTTTGGGTGTAATGATAGAAAAAATATAAATCCTGACATTTTTCCATTTAGAAAACCAACAGTGCATTTGTTCCAATCAGGTTTTCACTGTGGAGGAAATGATGCCTCACGTCCAGCACCTGAATGGCGCAGTGACCAAAAATCTCTTCCTGAAGGACAAAAAGAAGAAAGGCCTGTGGCTCGTCTCAGTGCGTCACGACCGCCAGGTCAACCTGAACGATCTGGCTAAGAAGCTGGGTGTGGGCAGCGGGAACCTGCGATTCGCCGACGAGGCGGCCATGTTGGAGAAACTCAGGGTGGGCCAGGGTTGTGCCACGGCCCTCGCGCTCTTCTGTGACAAGGATAAGAGCGTCAAGTTCGTCCTGGACAGTGACCTGGCTGACGGAGGCCACGAGAGAGTTTACTTTCACCCAATGACCAACGCTGCGACCTTAGGACTGAAACCGGACGATCTGATGAGGTTCCTGAAGGAGACGGGACATGAACCCCTCCTGCACAGCTTTGAGTAGATCAAATGGCACTGAATCTTGTCATAGGTCAAGATTATTAGTGGGACATTAATGAAAAAAATACACACACGTATGCCTCCCCTCCGTTTCTTGATCAGGAGCCCCGATGTAAAGGTACATTGTGTAAGATTTTAAAGGCTCTATTAGCAGAAATCAAATAATTTTTTTTCAAACTTCGATTAATGAAAACTTAAATAATTAAGTTACTGAGACTTCAGAAGCTTAGAATTAGTTGATTATGTTTGGGAGGGGGGTTGGGGTGGGGTGATGAAACACCACCATGTTTCTTAAACCATACAAGCTTCAAAGGGAGGGACAGGAATGAAATTTGAGTCAGCTGCAATCTGGAACCTCAGCACTAGGCGCCGCTAGATACCACATCTCACACACTGTACCTTTAAAGGAATTATTAAAAAATTAATAAAACTAATAGAAACACCTTACAGAAAGAAAGAAGGACTTTTTTTTATCATTGTTGATTCAGCAACATTTTTTAACACTATAAAATACTTTAATGGCGGAATTATTATTATTGTTTTTGTGCACAATTTGGTTGCCAAACAATGTATTTTCCTCCCTGCACAGCCATTCTTAATGGGGCCAAAACTAAATGACACCATTTATCTTAAGTATCTAAACCAACACATCTCAGTTATGATCCTTTTATTCATGAGCCTCACATTATGACCCGCTAAAAAATAAAATGCCTAGGTAGACCTGTCAATCAAACGCCGTGGGCGGAACTTGTTCATACAGATTGTAGCAAAGTCGGATTCTCATTTTGGTAAAAATACAGTGTGTCATTCAGGAGAAGGATTAAAAGTTTAATTATAATCACAATATTAAATGTTATTACTGTAATATAAGGATAATATTACTAAACATTTTATTTTAATAATAAACGCTTATAAACGTACCTCAGTCAGTCATTACTGATTATTTCTACTAGGGTCGTGGGTAGGCTGGAGCTTATCTCAGCCTACACATGGTGAAGGTGAGGTACACCCTGAACAGCTCGGCACGCCAATGCATTGCAACTCACACAAAAATTCCCACTCACTCTCACACCTCAGGGCAATCTGAAACAGCCAATTAGCCTACCAGTTAGAGCCAATTAGAATGTTTTTAGCCTGTGGGAGGAAACCAGAGTACCGGGAGGAAACCTGCAAACTCCACACAAACACCTTTACAGAACCTGGACTCGAAACCAGGACCTTCTTCCAGGTGTATGCACTAACCACTACAAACATATAATAAATACTTTTTAAAAAAATTGCTGTTTGTAAACAAATAAAAAAATTGTCATTGTTGGAAATTTGCTGTTGTATAAGAGGAATAAAAGACTTTAGGACTTCGTTTGTGAACAGAGGGAAATCTTTTTAATTTGAGAACATGGTGTCAGAACTCTTTACCAGACGACTGAGAAGGAAATAAAAACATCCCGCAAAGTGCTGTGTTAGTATAAAAAGTACAGTGAGGGATGAAGTCCAAGGGAAATGGAGGGGAAGCGGGAACAGAGCGGAACAGAGCGGAACAGAGCGGAACAGGGGGCAGTGAGCAGCGGAATCCTGAAACGTTTACAGGAATCGGTTTAAGCACTAAAGGTGTGGGGCAAGATCGTGGAAAAAAACACACACACTATTGTTTTCTCACATTAAATGCCTTTATGTAAAAGTGGAAAAGGAAGTCTATGGCATGTCTGAATGGTGTCAGTAGTCCAACACACACACACACACACACACACACACACACACACACACACTTCTGTCTTTGTGCTTCATGTTTCTCGTCCACATTTGTTCCACAAAAGGGGGGGGGTGATTATAGATGGAGGATGTTGTTGAGTTTGCTGCAGGCTCCATGTGGTTGGGTCACGTCTGGATGTGGACGCAGCGACGCATGCAGGCGTAGGAGAAAGAAAAGTCCATCAGCAGAGGATTGGAGGTGGAAAAAACCAATCAGCGTCCAAAAAACTTGTGTATTTCCTTGATTCAAGGAAAAAAAATACATTAGATTTAATCCAGAAGCATCTTTTAAAAGTTCGGGTCAAAAGGTTCAGAGAGAGGAAGTGAGAATGTGAAGAGAGAAACAGCAGAAGAAACAGGAAATGATGATGTTTGTAAAAGAAGAGCTTCCAGGAACAGCGTCAGAACAGCATGCAGTACCGAAGATGGAGGAACAGTGGGGCCGAGAGAGAGAGAGACAGAGAGAGAGACAGAGAGAGAGAGAGAGACTTCATCGTCCTCAGTGAACCATGCAGACCAGGATCCATCACCAACCCCGAGCTCCATGGTGCAGCTCAGACATGTGTTCACCCTCGGCCCCTCCCCCTACTTCCTGCATTCAGATCCTCCCCCCCTCCAGCTCAGGAAATCTCTAACACTTTAAGAGATCTGCTGCTCTCCAGATCGGCTTTTAGATTTCCTGCGTTCGAGAGCCGTTCCCACGCCGTTTTTGTCTGTAGGACAAAAAAAGCAGGTGAACATTAAAACGTCATTAAACAGAAACTTCGCCGATAAGTTTGGAAGATTTGAGGATTAACACACAACCAGGAACATGTCCGACTCTTCTGTGACAGGTTTACAGAAAGAAACAATCAAAACACCAACATATTCCACTAGTAAACAAAGTGTTACATGACACTCATTTGCATACTCAAACATGATTGGCTGGTGTATTTTATGACGTAATTCCATTCTCATCATGTATGAAAATTTTAATACAAGCGGCAACAAGAAATTAATTCTATAATTGATTAAATTAAAAATAAAACATGCTATTGATATAATTATTTTTCTAATATTGTGTGTTACTTATAGACTCTGCTGTAAATCACTGTTTATTAAAGCCTTGATTTTTATTTCTGGGTGAAAAATTCAAGTGAAAAAGTAAATAATGGATAGTTGCTGTCTGGGCTGTAGTACTCCAGGTGAGTCCAGACACAAGATGTTTTATTATTGTCTGAGAATCTCGTTGGTATCTGTAGTCTGGTTTGTCTCGGTGCCCTTGGTCGTACCTGATTTCTAAAAATGATACGACCCAAAAATTATGAACAGGTGGTCTCTCAAAAAAGATTTTTTTTTTCTGCCTCAGTCTCAACGCTCATTTCGACTCAGTCTTGACTCTGGCTACAGACTGGATTCGGTCTTAACTCGCACACAGTTTTAATTTAGACTCAGTTTCAACTTAAAATTAAAGCTCTTTGGACTGTGTTTGTAATCTCCCTAAACTCAGAAACTAATTTGGACTCAGTCTTAGTCTTAACTTGGATTCGGTTTGGACTCTGCCTTAACTTAAACTCAAAACGCTTTGAACTTGGTTTTAGCTTGGACTCAAAACTCTTTAGCTTTAATATTAACTTGAACTGGGTCTTAAATTTGACTCAGTCTTAACTTGAAATTGAAATGTCTTGGACTCAACTTTAAACTTGGTCTTAATATGGATAAAGTTTTCGAAAGCTTTTTGGATTCAGGCTTGATTTGGTTTTGACTCAACTCAATTAATCTTGGTCTTGGACTCAGAGAAGGTGGTACTGACTACAGCTGTGGTTTCAGTCATCCAATGATTCAAAAGAACTCAATCTCTTCTCAAAACGAATCCGGAATCGAGCCTGAGAACCGAAATATTTGTGCGAGTTGTGAGACCCCTAGCATTCGTGGTTTAGTCTCAGCGGACAGCTCAATCGCACAGCAAGCACGGAACAAAACAACAAAACAGAAAACCAAGACATCATTGCTTCATTGTGACTGAAGCAATTAAAATGGGATCACAAGTTTGAGAGGGTGGGGGTGGGGTGGGGTACAGTGACTCAGCGGTGATTGTGCAAAAAATTATTTATGCAGCTCTGTCCCACTTACCAAGCTCCCAAATAAATAAATATATTCATCACACCCTGAAAATCCAGCCAGGAAATCTAGCAGGTTAGAAGAAATTAATCAGTACGTGGACATTGTGTTAGTGCTTTAAATAATCTCCATAAGACAAGAGCATCGTGGGATGTGCTCCACAAGCCTAATTGCTTTATTTAAATATTAAAGTAGTTCAGGGCTTTTTGGGGTTTTATGAACAAGCAAAGGTAAGCAGACTTTATATCATATAAATTAGCAGAAAGATGAAATGATAAAAAAAAAAATACGTTTTCCATTTTGTGATTATTATATAATAATCATGGTAATATGATTATTGTACAATTTAAAAAAAAGGAACACGTAATCATAAGACAGGTGTAATACGCATGCAGACACTCAACAAGTCCAACAGAGGGATTGTACATGATCAGAACCAATGACAGGGAGAGAGCGAGGAAGCAGTGATAAGGCAGCAACAAAACACAAAAGAAGCCAAATAAATGGATAAGGAAGCGTTCATGCAGGTGCTTGACCATCACCAGACAGGAAATGAGGTCACGCTGTCCCATACATCACACACAGCCATATTCGTACCACAGCGATTGGCTGTCCTCTGAACTCAAGGCAGCTGATTGGTCGGGATTATTATCGTGGCCCCGCTCGTCTACCTTGCTGTCACTGGGCTGATTGGGTTTGGGTTTGACAGGCGGGCCGCTGATGTTACTAACGAGCGACGTATTGAGTGAAAGGAAGGCCTGGTTCCTGGTGCTGCTGGAAAACGCTGGCTCGCTAAAGATGGAGTCCAGAAAGACTGAATCTACGGTGAAGGATGGGCCTAAGAACTCCTGCAGAGTGGACAGCTCAGGGTCGTCTGCATTTGGGACACGGCCGGTGCAGGGCGCGCTGGCCGATTTGGGCAGGGGTTTTGTGTACTCACTGGGTGCAACTTGACTCTTCAAGGGTGACGGGTCCACAGAGACGGGCTCGCGTGCATCCTTGGCCAGCATGTCGTGGACACTGGATCGGCGTGTGCTGCCCTCGGCTGTGGAGATGACACTGCTGGCCCGAGGAAGACCAGCGGACGAAGACGAGGTGTCCAGGCGCTCGCACACAGACGTAGCTTTTGCCTGAGCACTCAGGCCTAATCGGGGCTGACTAGTGCCCTTCACCCGAGTGCTCTCTGCCTTACGCAGACTCGGTCGGCCTACTCGAGGTTCGGTAGGTGTGGCCTTCCCACTGGCAGAACGAAGGATGCCCCGTCCCTTGGGGCGCTCTTTCGGGACAGGATCTGATGCTCTGGATAGACGAGGAGATTCTGTGCTCACGTTGTCCTGGCTGCCAGACTGGAGGAAGCACAGATCCCCAAAGACGTTAAAAATCAAAACATATTCATTTGTAAATATGATGTGCTGGAAACAAATTACATGTCAACATAAAATATGTCCTTATTTATTAACTCGGGCTTAAAGGATCAGAGTGATAATAAGGAAGAAAATTCTCAGAAGACATTTTTAAAGGTAACATCCAGCTCCCTCTCAGATGAAGTGTGAAGTGCGTGCACCTCGTTGGCGTGAGAGCTGCTCCTCCTCCTCTGGATGTTTTGGGATGTTCTCTGCACAGGGCTGCTCTCGCTCGACCAAACCTCAGCATCCAGACTGAGGCTGAACTCCCCACTGCTCTCACTGTGTGGTCTGCTCATACTGCCATTCACTGCACCTTATAAACAACACAACTGAAATCAACACTCCGTACAAAACAATCCAGGTGATGGAAAAAATCAGGCACATCAGTGTCGACTTATGCCAAATGTAGTCAATCAGCTAGTCAGCTTTGCACTCGAGTTACCAGGCTGATGTCGGGCTGCCGGGCTCGAGTCTGATCTCTGTCTTTGACTTGACCGAATTTTTACTTTGACTATTCTAGATTTTGGGCCACTGGTCTTGTTTGATACTCAGTCATTAATTTTCTAAGCTCCTTAATCCTAATTAGGGCCGTGGGGAGGCTGGCGCCCATCTCAGCCGACTCTGGGTGAGGTCAGGGTACCCAAGATCATTAAAATAATTGTCTTGTGTAAATAGTTCAAAATACTTTTTTTAGGACATACAACAAGGTAATTCTGATTAATTAATCATAATAATGCATTAAAAAAACAACACTGATTAATTGCATTTTATGGTGCCCTCTGACCCAGTGCCATTCTGAAACCGGTGCTTCTGTGAAATGAACGAGGCAGACGAAAACATGATGCTTTACCCAGCGAATGGAATATTTATGATTTAGTGGTCAAAACCCAAATGACTCCTTGTTCCTTATAGAAATGCACTACATAAAACACAAAGTAATGACTGCTGTAGACTATCTATTGCACTACTCTAGTATATTAATCTACTCTCTCTCTCTCTCTCTCTCTCTCTTATCCTACTTATATTATACCCTGGTATATACAAAATACTTTCCTAGCAACAGTGTATATATGCAATGCATTGAGATATTTAATCACAGGGCATGTAATTAATTAAGATTTTTTTTAATTGATTGACTGTTCAATTTTTTTTTGTTTATTTCAGCTTGCTTGACTATTTTTGTACTATTTAGAATATTTTAATGCATTTCTATTTGAATGAATACATCTTTCTTTTTGTTGTTGTGTTTTGACTGGTGGGCATCACTTGATATCAGTTAAAGTAAATAACAGACATTAAAAAAAGATCTATTATCCAGAAGTGCCAAGTTCCCTTATAGATCAGGCCCTAATGTTTACCCACCGACAAAAAAAGAGAAACCTTTAGTGAGAACCCCAGATGAAGAATCTTAAAAAGGGGTGAAAAGAAGAAAACTACAGAAGAAGAACCCCACTGAACAGAGGACCGTGAACCCCATGGTGTGCCAGAGTAGTACGATAACGGAGGGTCCGTCATGCAGGTGATGGACTTACTACAGATTTTACAGGCGACTCTACACCTGGAGGATAAAGCAGGATCTGGGGAAGAGAGCTGCAGTCCTGTCCAATTACACACAAACAGCTCACATTCATCATACACTCATTTATCACCACCTAATTCCTGTCTCAGAACACATCTGGTCCACGCATCACAACCTGTTCCACACATGACAATTTTCCCTGATTCTCATGAGTCCCACTCAGACACTTAAAGCAGCACTCTTTGAGGTTTTAGAAGGAGGATGATAGCATGCATACCTTGGCTTCGAATTGCACTCTGCTCATCTGAAGAGGTGGGAGTGACGTCCTCACAGGAGACATTATCTACAAAACATAAAATCCTTCAAACACTGTTGGGAAAGTTACAGCAAAGACAAACACCTTCCTTGTTGTCAGAATGACACCAATCTTTATTACTACCAATAATCACTGGAATCTCAAGAGCAAGCTGGGATAAATTAGGTAACATGAGGACGTCTACCAGGTCTCCAGCTCTACCTTTGTTCTTGAGCTTGTGCTTGTTGGTGAGGGTGGTGTAGTTGATGGCTGTGGTGGAGTAAGCGAGTTCCTTCATTCTCTGGCTCCCACCTGAAGACACCGGGTCCTCAGGGGCCTCCAGGTGATCTGTACTGCCAGTCCACTGACCAGCACCAGCCAGCGCCATGGACTGGAGCAGATCATTCATTGCTGAGATGGGAACAGACGAGTTATCAGAACAAACCGTCTCGTCTCTAACCACACAACATCTCAGCATGGACAGAGAGGCATGCAGGACTACACTGGACGTAGAGTCGCTAATGCCATGTTAGCTTGACATGCTCAGAGCAGAAATGAAGCCTTAGATGAATGGATGGATACATAAAAAAAGTAGAAACATTTATAGTCGATGTAGACAACAAAAAGTTGTATTAATCTTATTAGGCTAAATCGTATTAGGGTCACGGGGAGGCTGGAGCCTATTTCAACAACACTGAACAAAAGGTATGGTACACCCTGAACAGTTTGCCAATCCTCACAGGGCCAATATACACACAACCACTCCCACTCACACCTAGGGGCAATTTGGAACAGCTAATTAGCCTATTGTTCATGTCTTTGGACTGTGGGAGGAAACTAGAGCATCCTGAGGAAACCCATGTAAATGAAAACACAGGGAGCCATGCAAACTCTACACAGAAATGTCTTTGCTGAGCCTGGGACTCAAACCCAGGACCTTCTGGTTGTAAAGCGGACATGCTTACCACCATGCTGCTGTGCACTTTATTATACATTTTCTCTGCTGGTTTTGAAACTGAAGGCTAAAATACAAAAATATATATTGCAGTTTGTACATCAATTATAATTCAAAAATGTAATTGACATGAAGTGATTTTTTTAATACAACTGACTAGTTGGGGGTTAAGGGCCTTGCTCAGTAATGCTTGATGGTACTGGCTTGAACACCTAAACTTCCCAACCTTTGTTGAAGCCAGAGCCATAAGAACTGAGCCACCACTGCCCTAATTTATTATATTTACGTATATTCTTTTTAGCTTTTTAATGAATTATCATTTAAGCACTAAAACAGTTTCAGTGACTTTTGCTTATTTAAATAACCCGTGATCCCGTTTCTTGTGCTTGGGTACTGAACATCACGTGATACACTACCTATTTTTGCCCTAAACATGATGTAGATGTTACACCTGTACATCTCGGTGAATATGAATGTTACAACAGAAACACATTTCTATTTATTTAACAAGACTGTTGAACTGGTGAAACCACCCCAGCTCACAGGCTTATTATCTCTTATTCATCTGATCTACATCTTGTTTTGATTCTGTATCTGTTTACAATAACAAGACCCTGTGAGCAGAGGAATGATTTTGTACATGCATGATAACTTGGCAACGCAACACCAATTACATCATCTCATTTCACTTTTGCTGAACCTAATTAGGGTCACAGGGAGGCTGGAGCCCATCTCAGCCGACTCTGGACGAAGGCAGGGTAGAACCCTGAACAGCTTGCCAGATCATCGTAGTGCAACACACACACACACAACCATTCACACTCACACCTAGGGGCAATTAGCCTAATGTGCATGCCTTTGGACTGTAAGAGGAAACCACAGTACCCGGAGGAAACCCTCACAAGCACAGGCAGAAAATGTCTCATCCCAGGGACCTTCTTGCTGTGAGACAGATGTGCTGACCACTACGCCTACATGCACCCACTGTACTTCATGTGTATTTAATTGACCCCGGAAGTGAATGAGCCCCTTTTAGCTCACAGACTGTACTTGTGGGTGCATGTGAAGGCATTAATGCAAAAATGAACAGAAACACTGAAGACATGAGAGCAGACAGATGTACTGTGGATCAAAAGTCAGGATGGTGTAATCACACTAACGGAGAGAAATGATAACTCAAACACAGACAGGGACGGCAGGAGAAATGGTGGGAGAGACAGCGAAAGGGGCGGCGGGTGGAGCGGCGGGCCTCTTACACATGGAGCGGCGGTAGATGGCCTTCACTTTGTCCTTGTCCTTGGACCTGTTCCTCATAAAGGGCAGCTTTTTCAGTGCTGAGACAGACGAGGAACGACGGAGATGGAGAGAGGAAGGAGAGAACATAGTGATGTTAACCGACACACACACACTTATAATCCATAGACTAGAGACATAATTTCTGTTAAATGTGCATATGGACACAAGTACACATGGGACACACTGAAATGGCAAAGACAAGGACTTCTGAAGGATCAATCCAACAAGATACTAACAACAATCTCACACACACACACAGTTGTTAAAAGGTGCATTCAAAGAGCAATACATTGGGCTTTAAAGGGTCTTTTTCAGTTTATTATTAGCATTAATGGCCTTAATGCAGCATTGCACCTTTTAATACAAACGCACAATGATGATGATGATGATGATGATGATGATGTAAAAGATGACACGCCCCCAATTGAGACGCTCCTGCTAAAATTAAAAGCCCTGCTAAAGCATACCATTAGAGGAACTTTGCACATTGCTGTGCTGTGCTCTCCTCCCTTTCAGCACAGAGAGAGAGAGAGAGAGAGAGAGAGAAACAGGCAAATCAAGTAAAACTGAAAGCAAGAGGCAACCATCACACGGCAAATCCAAAAGCTAGCAGCAAAGGAAAGACAGAATGTTCTGGAAACAGTCCATCATGAAGCTGATCCTGATTTGATCAAGGAAATGCTCATGTACAGAAGAGTTGCAGGAAAGTTCGTACTCACTTCCGCTCCTCTTTTGACTCAGAGGGTCGTCGAGTGACCCGGAGCCCATGGACGAGCTGTCTTGGCTGTCCTGAGGTGCCACCAGGAAGCCGTCGCTTGACTCGGAGCGGCAGGGCGTGAGTGTGAGGGAGCGCATTCGCTCGCGGCTCTTTGGCTTGATCAGCTTCTTCATCTTCAGTGTGATCCAGTTGCCCCTTCTGTCAGAAAAAATTAAAAAGCACAAAGCCTTCATCAATCCTCAAACCATTACTCTGAACCGACTCCCAGAAATAAGGATAAACACCAACCGCCTGGGGGGGGAGGGATCGTAGAACTTGTACTGATCCATGATCTTCTCCTCCAGCTTCTCCTTCTGTCTCCTCAACTCGTTCAGTTTGTCTCTGTATGATAGAAGAACAGACTGAAGCCTGGATTTCTTTAGAACATGGTGACTGATATTTATTATGTATGCGATGATGTACAGTGAGAAGACCATTGTTGAGAAATAAACCCTGACAGAGTGATCCGAACCTCAACGCGCAAGAGAAGGATCTTAAATCACTGTAAAAGAGTTTATTTCGCAATAATGATCGACTCGCTTCACTCCCGCTTACTACATGGCTAATTAATGAGGACATCAATAACGACACAAAATATTGATTTAAAAAAGATTCAACTGACTTGAAAATGACTCAATTGATTTATAAATGATTCACTTGATTTTAAAATGATTCCACTGATTTTTGCTCCATTTTATGAAGCACTTAATCCTAATTAGAGTCACGGGGAGGCTGGTTCCCATCTCAGCCGACTCTAAGCGAGGGCAGAGCACACCCTGGACATTGCAGGAATCGAGTGCTCAAATCAGCGTGTAATGATCCCGTTTATTAAAGGAGTCTCAAGTGTCAGTGCTTTTTTTCCCCTTTTTAATAGTCAGAAGTCAAAGTTTTCAAATGTCCTGAGAAAAGAGTTGAGTGTTACCCTCAGTAACATGACAAAATCTGTTTTATTGTCACGAGGGAGGAAATAAGAGACACTGGTGATGCAATGACTTTGACGCTGCGTTTCCGTAAATTAAAGCAAGACCTAAGTGGTTTTTAGACATTAAATATTAAGCATAACATTATATGGATAAAAATGATGACATGCCATTGATTAATGACTGTTTCATCACGCCACCTCATTATTGATTTTTATTTCTTGTGTATAAAGCTACTCTGTAATAAACAACGAGTACGCACATGTACTGTCTCTGCTCGACGTGAAAGAGATCTTTGCTCTCCATGGTCTGCTCCAGCAGGGTTCGATTCTGTAGCATCAAGGTCTGGATCTGGTCCAGGAGGTGTCGGTTCTCCTCCTCCAAATTCCCTTTCAGCTGGCTCAGTAACTACACACAGAGGAAATAGAGTCTCAGGTCAGATGAGGAGAAACAAGGTGCAGTAAAACCTAGACTACGACTGCCAAGCTGTAAAGCATTGAGCTTTAAACTTTATTTTTATTAAGATGACTATAGGACAGGTGTAGAAACAAAAACAAACCACATTCAAACTATTTTTATTTTCAGAAATCTTCATATAAAAGTCCCTTTGAATGCAAAAATTTCCTGAGATGCTTTCTCCGATTTTAGTCATAAATAATTCACACCCTCCAGTCTCACGTAACTTTGAGTTATGTGAGACCAAACGACCTCATCTTTTGAAACTGCTGCACATGCAACGTCAGTGTAATCCGCCCAGCTCATGGACGCTTGCGATTGGCTACAGTCACTGTAACTGTAACTGACAGAGGAGAGTGAGTATTCTGCCCACCCCCCCTTGTGTACGACCAAATTTCCCAGTCTCTGGGATTCAAACTTGTGACTTCTTGATGGACGATTAGGGTGAAGATGTTTCTGTTGCATGACTCAGAAGCAGAAAGATTTGTCATGTTTTTCTGGCCATTTGATTGGAACATTTTAGCAGTGGAAGCAGAGGAACTCATTTCAGGGGAGACCAGAAGAAAAAGGAAGAAAAAAGTCCACTGGAGATGAGAACCGTTGGAATCATGAAGGAGTAGAAGGTACATGGGGGACTTGCATTTGTATCACTCCTTCTCCTGCATTCCTGAGGACTACCCCCCCTCCCTTAAGGAGAAATAAATCACAGCGTAGACAAAGAGATGACGCTTCAATGTACAGTCGGCTTCATTAAACACAGAGACCAGCAGACAGACTAGGAAGTTGAGATGAGAGATTTTTCTTGCAGGTGTGAAATTAGAGACGCACATTAGAAAGTGAAAACGGCCCTCAGCGTGGCGGGACACGGGACCTCGGGACAACTCACCTCACATTGGTTGGTGAGTTTGGTGGAGGTGATATCCAGCTGTTGGTACTGCTCTTTCAGTTTGGAGAACTCAGCCTCCAGGCGCGTCTGCTCCAGTTTAGCAGCATTCAGCTGGCTCTTCAGGTTCTTGTGGTCGGCCTGCAGGCCCTCGTTATCTTTCAGCAGCTGCTGGTATGTAGTGTTCAACCTTTGAAGAGAAAAGGAGAGAGAAGAAAAGGGGCATGAACAAAGACCTGTCAAAAACATTGGTATGAGAGCAGAGAGAGTATTAACTGCCTTTCCGTTATTGTATAAAAGGATATAACGTCAACAAAACTCCATAATTTCACCAATAATGCCACATGGTGTCTTCTTCAACCAGTGGTCACATGATCAACATCCTTCACAAAGTACAGTAAGAGACCTCAGGTGTATTTAAAGAGCTATTCTATAACTTTGTTGAATTATTTTGGTAGAACACTAGGATGGAACAACACTATATGGGCGACAACAGCAAATTAGGTGAATTACTCAATATTTGGCACCTTATATGAAATTTGATAATGATTGATCGGTGAATAATTCAGTAATGGCAACATTCATCCACTCATTAATTTGATGAAACACTTGATGCTACTGCTAGGGTCGCGGGAAGGATAGAGCCTATCTCAGCCGACACTGGGTGAAGCCAGGATACACCCTGAACAGCTCGCCATCACAGGGCCAATACACAACCATTTGCATTCACACCTAGGGGCAATTTAGAACAGCCAGTTAGCCTAATGTGCATGTGTTTGGACTGTGGGAAGAAAACCGGAGTACCCAGAGGAAACCCACAAAACCCTTTGAGGTAAAAACATACACGAAAACGTTGAAATTGCCCTAGTGCATCATGGTTGCAGAATGGGTAGTGAGTATGAGTTATAAATGTTTAAATGTGTGTACATAAATTAAGTGTGAATCTTTTCATCCATGTTGTTTTCTCTGATGGATTTCACCCACTTGTTGTTTTCTTCCTTTAGTTTGTGATACTCGGCCGCAGTGGCCTGGTGCCTCTGGTTCTCCGACATCATCTTCTCCTGCTCAGCTTTCAAAACCTTTTCCAACTCCTCCAGCTGTGCTTTCTGCTTCAGCAGCTGGTTATACCTGCACACACCATCCGGCAGGCTTGTCAAGATTCGTACACTCACAGCGTAAAACGTAGAACATAAAATATACAGCAGCCTTCAAATGATCAGGAATTTACTTCTATATGGTTGCATGGTATTTTATAGACTGTTCTATTGGATAAACACAATAATCAGTCAGAACGGTGTAGATAATTTTTTAGAGGCATGCACCCTGGTATTCTCACCTGTCCTCCAGGTCTCGGTGCTGCACTTCCAGGTTCTTGTGTGCGCTCTTCAGACCCCCGTGTTTCCCAATCAGGGCCTCGTACTCGGCGGCCTGGCGCTCATGCAGCGCTGCGAGCTTCTCGTGGTCCCTCAGCAGGAGTTCGTAGGTGGATCGGAGGTCCTCGCGCTCCCGTACAGCGCTGTCTCGCTCACTCTCTGCGCTGCATTGCTGACTCTGTAGCTGAGCATTCTGGGCTATGAGCGCAGCACTCTGAGAGTTCAGCGTGGAGTTTTCTACCTGAAAAGACGTGAGAAAAATGACAAGATGTGTTTAATAATGCACCTATCTACTCAACAACACAGAACCCGAAAAAGCCTGAAACCGAACAGGTTAGCTATTATCAATTAGCATAACATCCTTAGCGGAGACATCGCTGGATGATATAAGCGGGCTAACAGGGACTTGTAGAGAATAATCTGAGAATAAAAGCTAATTATTAATTATTGACAGATTTATTCTGTAACTTTTGATTCAATTATTTGTTGATGGCAGCAAGTTAATTAGTTACCTAATGAATTATTTACTAACAGCAACTGCAGTTTATTATCTCTTATGAATTTTTCTCAACTTGGATAAATTTCTTTTGTTAGTTTAACAAAATGTTTAGAATCTTCAGCAAATTATGTTAAAATTTTATAAAGTTTTTCAGAAAATTACACAGAAAATGTTTGCGGAATATTTAAAAATTTCAGCAAATACATAAAAAATGTAAGCAAATTTAATGTAACATTCACAAAATATTGAATATTCCACCAAATTGTTTGTAAATGCCTGCAAATCATTTAACAATGTTCAGAAATTTACATAAATTAATCGAAAATTACAAAAAAAAAAAAATTTGGTAAATCAACAGAATTTAAAAAATTTCACAAAATTGTTGGGAAGCTTCTGCAAATAATTTAGAAAATTTCATTAATTATTAAAAATTTTATAATTAAATGTCCAATAATTGCATTTTCGTAATTAATTATAAGATAAGGGCACAGAATCATCCAGTAACAGCAGAGAACATCTGGTCATAACAATTCTATCAGTCATTTCAGTGAATTATTACATAAATGACATTTAGTAAATAAATAAATTATTTAAAAAACACAAATAAATACAGGCGGCATGGTGGTGCAGTAGTTAGCATGTCTGCCTCACAGCAAGAAGGTTCCGGGTTCGATTTTCAGGCTCGGGGTGTTTCTGTGTGGAGTTTGCATGCCCTTCCTGCTTGCGTGGGTTTCCTCCGGGTACTACGGTTTCCTCCCACAGTGTAAAAACATGCACAGTCAGCTGATTGGTGGTTCCAAATCGCCCCTAGGTGTGAGTGTGAATGGTTATGTAAGAGCTGTTCAGGGTGTACCCCGCCCTCACCCAGAGTCAGCTAAGATGGGCACAAGCCTTCTCGCAACCCTAATTAGGATTGAGCGAATTGGAAAATGAATGAATGAATGAATAAATTTAGTAAAGCAACTCATTTGGTAACTTCTATAGCTAATTACTCGGTAATCCGAGTAAAATTATCCATAAATTCATAAATGATTTGGTAACAGAAGTAAATTTGTTGGTAAATTTGCCACAGTAAAATGTTTTGTATAAACTATGAGCAGTGAATTTTCTATAAAATCTGCTCTACTAAATTTTTTTATATTGGGCTTATACCCTGTAGGACATAATATAAATCACTATGGACAAATCTTCATAAACATGGAAATATTACAAGCAAAGAGAGTGATAGCTCTAACATGGAAAAAGACTGGAAAACCAGGTATCATACAATGGTTTAAAGAAGTGTCTAAGTTTACCATTGGAAAAAATTACATATATTCTAAAAGATAAACAAGAAATTTTTCAGAAAGTGTGGGGCTGTTACATTCAGTATATTAAGAAAAATGATTTGTCTTATTTACTGCAGGAAACAGCATAATAATTCCCTGTACAGGACCACAATCATATGCTATAATCTGTGAAGATTCTTTTATGAAACCTGGATGGTCTCTCATGGGCCCAAGTGCCTTTGCTAAATGTACCAAGTCTTTGTATATTGTTGTAATCATGTGTGTCAGTGTGTTTTTCTTTTTGTATTTCTATAAAACCTTCAATAAACATATTGTTGAAAAAAAAAAACTGCTCTACTGATGTTTTTCATTGTTCTGTGGAAACACAACCATGCACAGATAATCCATACAGCCAGACACGCCCTCCTCTCCCATGGCGCCTGCTGTAGGTCAAACCATCTGTGACTTAATCTGATAATGAGCAAAAAAAAAAGCTTTTATTTCTGCAAGGGCCTTAAAAACCTCTTACAAACATCTGGAGCTGAGGCCAGGGTTATGACTGACCCACATTCCACTTAATCTTCTGTCTGAATTCAAACCTGGAGAAACTGGACCATGAACTCTTTTTATTTTCAAACACATTTATTTATTTATTTATTCATTCATTCATTCATTAATTGAAGTTATATTATGTAAGTAAATATTTACTTAAGTAAATATAAATATTAATTTAAGTAAAAAAAAAATACTTAAAATTATACAGAATAAATATATAGTAAAGTTTGTTACTTTAAAATGTTTTTTTCTAATATTACAGATTGCATAGGATTTGATTCCCAATATACACATTAAAAAGGATTTAAATATAAACTTTGGAGTTTTGATGGAGTTTTGGATAGTGCTTGGGCAGTGTACTCGAGCAGCGCGACACAAAGCCGTGCCTGTACTGTTTACTGACCTGTAGTTTGGCGTTCTGAGTCTGCAGCATGGTGTTGTTCTCCTGCAGCGAGGCGGCCTGTCTCTGCAGAGCGAGGATCTGAGCCTGGAGGTTACTGCTCTGAGTTTCCAACTGCTTGAGCTGTGTACGCAGTGCCTGCTTCTCTGCCTGAAGAGTGGCATTCTGGGGAAATGCAAAAAAATTTTTTTTACCATGTTTGCATACTTTAAAGCAAGAGCACTTTCTGAGAGGGCAAACCTTTGCCAAGCCCCTGCGTGAACCAATAAGTCAGAAATTGTTCCTATCTTACAATGTTAAAGAACCTTTAAATAATTACAGATAAATGACTGCTAAGCTAACAAGTATACTAATAATTAGTTTGACACTTATCAAAGCCAAGCCCCCATAACGCATATCTCAAAAAGATATATCTTTATATAACTTGTGTATCTGTGCTCTCTGTGGTCACTTACGTTCCTCTCCACCTCTATGAGTCGATCTTTGACCTTCAGCAGCTCTCGAGTGGCCTCATGACTCTCTTTCTCCCACTTCCTGACTCTCTGTGTGTCCTCCCCTCCTCTAGAGGGCGAGCCATGCACCATGCGCTCCTCCTCTTCTCTCTGACGAAGAGCCTCGTAGTTCTTCTTCACCTGACGAAGGAGGAGCAAGAGGAAGACAGGATAAAAGTCAGATTTGTTGTTGACATGAACAATAGATTGTCATTAAACTGTATTCGAAGCTGTGGAACCCGCACTGTTTTGAGTTCCTGTCGGAGCTGCTGGTTCAGGTTGGAGGACTCTTGCAGTCTGGCTTCAAGGGCAGCAATCTTCTCCTCTTTAATCTCCAGTGAGGACTTCAGCGTTGACTCCAGCTTCGACTCCAGCAACTTGAACCTGAAAGACACAACGGACACACAGAGATTTTTATTTTACTATGTTGGTTAAAAAGAAAAAGAGTATTCTGCTCTCTAGCCACTAGAGGGCACTGCATAAGAAACCTGCCAGTTAAGCTAGCATGCTTTCATTTTTAATAAAAAAAAATTACTACAGTATGTTTTATTTATTAATTAAATGCAAATGGTTTAGTGAGAATCGGAGCAACAATAATCATAAAAATAACAATATTAAATAACAATATAAAATTTTACTCTCTTCAATTTTAAGGCACTCAGATGCAAACCTCCACCAAGCCCAGCAATCCCCTAAATGAATCCAAATGTAAAAATCGTCCTCTCACAATGTTGAACAATCCTTTAAAAAATTTCTGGACCCAGAGTTTGATCCGAATCATCTCCAAAACCGAATGGAGTCTTCCCTTCTAAAAGCCGCAGCTAACTTTATGTAATTTTGCGAGAAACAAACACACTAACTGCATCATCATTAGAGCTGCATTCTTAATTAAATTAATGGTGTATTTGGGACCGTGCAAGTCGAACGAAGAAAACATTTACATTTACAGCAGTTGGCAGACACTCTTATCCAATTATCGCTTTTATACAACTGAGCAATTGAGGGTTAAGGGCCTTGCTCAGGGGCCCAACACAGGTGGTACTGGGGATTGAACCCCGACCTTCGGATAAGTAACCCATTGCTTTAACCACTGAGCCACCACTGCCCACATTACAAAACCATTGTAAAGGCTGTGCTACTTTGAAACCATTTCCTGTTTAATGCTAATCATTGTTACGCTGTGTTGCATTGCTTTAAGTTGTGTTCTTCTACACTGGGTCTCACCTTGCAGCAGAGCTCTGTTCATCATGCAACAGTCCTTCTTTATTCAGTCCCATCTTCTCCAGCTCATGAGTCAGTTTTTCCAGATCATTGTTTATCTGCTGACTCTTCAGTTTCTCGCTCACCAGCTCCTGATTTACAAAAAACGTTATTATGGGGTCAACCCCAGGTCACCGTCAAGCAGAAAGTATAGCATTGTCAATACTTTTTTTTTTTATTCAACATAAGAAATAAGAAATAAAGGCTGATGTGTACGAAAATAAAGTAACGCGTGGATGGGTTAATATTTAGGACAACAGGGTCAGTCCCACGCTCTTTTAAACTTATTACATGGCAACTTAAAAATATTGACTTAAAAGAGATTTTATTGCTTCAACTAATGCGCTACCTAGCAATAGACTTTCATAAAGAAATAACAGCAACTGAATACTTCAACTGACCAATCAGAATCACTCATTCATCTGCCAAGCCGCTTAATCCAGAAGCCTATCTCAGCCGACTCTAGGCGAAGGCAGGAAACACACTGAATAGCTCACCAGTCCATCGCAGGGCAACACATGCACAACCATTCACACTTACACCACACCTAGGGGCAATTTGGAAAAGCCAATTAGCCTAATGTGCACGTTTCTGGACCGAAGGAAACTGGAGTACCCAGAGGAAACCCACACAAGCATGGGAAGAACATGCAAAATGCAACATGCACACAGGAACACCCTCGCCGAGTCCGGGACTCAAACTCAGGACCTCCTTGCTGTGAGGCGGACGTGCCTACCACTACTGCCTGTGCAGCCCCTCCAATCAGAATCGACAATAGACATTTTTTGTTATATTTGTTTATGGCAAGCACGAGGAGGGTCCTGGGTCGGCCTCCGGGTACTCCGGTTTCCTCCCAGAAAAATTTGCAACAGAATGCAGCTTGTCATGTTTCCTTGTCAAGTAACAGCTTTATCGCTGACTGACAAAGTGCTGACATTGGAGACTCCTTCCATAAACATCAAATAAACATCTCCGTACAGAAAAACTTTCAGTCACAAAATTATACAGCTTGATAAAGTCTTATTAATCTTTCACTAACATTCTTTTCTTTCTTTTTTTTTTTTGATACCTCTCTCAGTGTGGCCAGCGTTTTCTTGTCGATTGTGGCCTGCTTCACCAGCTCCTTATTGTCCCTTTCGAGATCTTTGACGCGGTTATAGGAATCGCTCAGGGTGCTCACTTCCTTGCTCAGCGCCCGGTTTTCCTTCTCCAGCTGCGAGATTCTCTGACTGTCGTCGTCCAGTTTGGAGTCTCTGATCTCCGCCTGCTGCCGCAGCCGCTTGTTCTCCTTCTCCAGCTGCTTCTTGTCTTTCTCCAGCTGTGAACTCTCCTGCTCCAGCACTTTGTTCTCCTGTTCCAGCTGCTCCAGACGCTTGCTGGAGATCTTCAGCTCCTCCAGGCTCCTCTGCATGCTCTGGTTCTCGCTCTCCAGGTCTCGGAGCTCTCCTTCCAGCTGCTGGATTTTACGCCCGCTGTTCTCCAGGGCCTTCTGGAGCCGCTGGTTCTCCGAGTCCAGACCTTGGTAGCTGAGCTCCAGGCGTTCGGTTTTCTTGGAAGAAGCTTTTAGCAGCTCCAGGTTTCTTTGCATCTGATTCTTCTCAGTCTCCAGCTCTCGGTTCTCCTGCTCCAGACAGGCAGCTTTGGCTCCTGCGGACCTCAGGCTCTCAGCTGTACGCCGCAGTTCTAGGTTCTCCTCTTCCAGCTGGGTGTTCTCCTTCTCTAATGCTTCCAGCTGCAGAGACGCGTTCCTCAACCCATCAATCTTCTTTTTCAACTTTCTGCTTTCCGCCTCTAGCTCGGCATTCTCCTTTTCCAAGACGTCCACCTTCTCGCAAGTGATCCCGAGGCTCGCCACACGTTTCTGCAGACCCTCGTTTTCACGTTCCAATCGCTGGACCTCAGTCTCAAGCTCCTCCGCCTTCTCGCCTTTCTCCTTGTAGTACTCCAGGTCCTTGCGGAGCTGCTTGCGCTCGAACTCAAGCTTGTTGAGCTTACCGCTGGTCTCTTTGATGGAGTCGTGGAGGACGCGGTTCTCCTTCTCGACGTCTTTTACTCTGGCTTCGGCACTGACCTGAGAGCGCTGCCTAAGGGACACGATGGTCTGGTTCAAGTGTTCGTTCTCCTGCTCCAAACCTTTCACCTGAGCATCAACAACCAAATACAGAAATTCTCATAAATTCAGAAGGTTGTGCATGCGTTATCAAAACAGACGTGTCTCCTGGAATCCTATGAGTACCTGTCTCTCCGAGTTCTCCCTCAGAGTCTCCAGGGTTTTCTGCAGTTGAGCTTTCTCCTTCATTAGGTCCGAACTCAGGGTCTCAGCACTGCGCAGACTCTCCCTGTCTGACTGCACTTCGTTCTCCAGCTGCTCCAGCTGCACAGACACAGAGACACGGTGTTGAAACCAACACGTTATAATCTGCATAAAAAGCCCTCATGTGACTCACATCTGTAGACAGGAGCGCAGCTGTGGGCTTTCGGATTTCAGTCCTTCCTTAAAATTACCAAGGGTGAATCCGACAGAGATAATTAACACCTTGACACCCTTTTGGCTAACACTCGTTTGTTCAGGACAGGACAGGCAGGGGCTGAATGTGTCTGTGCTGTCGCTCAAGCCGAGAAACAGTGGCACTTAAACACGTTTCTTTTTTGTGCTCAATTTTTCAACTGCAACATGTAATCACGCAGCACGACAATGCTAAATCACTTCGTGCACGGACAACCTCCCATCTGGAGAACCCAATTCTGTTAAAGCTGGGACATAAGGACCTTTTCTTAAACTCATTTGTAGATCGATGCATTTAAATCTTCAAAACAGACCTCTTTTCATCATCATCGTCATCCTCCATGACTCATCTAACCTTATGGCTGAGCCTCAGGTTCTCCTTTTCAACCTTGAGGAGGCGTGTGCCAGCCTGGCCGTGGCCTTTCAACTCCTCCACGGTCTTCAGGAGTGCCTGGTTTTCCATCTCCAGCTTCAGGAGGCGGCTGGAGGTCAGCTCATTCACCTCGTGGCCAAGAGACTTCTGGGGAACTACAGAAAAAAACAACAACTATTAAAATTCCCTCCCGTGCGGCTAACCGGGTTATTAAAGGCCAGCCATGTCTCTCACTGTCAGCCTCCGCGCAACCCTGATTAGGATTAAGCGGGTCACAAAATGAATGAATTCATTCAGTCATTCATTCTTTTTCTGAACCGCTTAATCCTAATTAGGGTCGCGGGGAGGCTGGTGCCCATGGGTGAGGGCAGAGTACATCCTGGACAGCTCGCCAGGCCATCGCAGGGCCAACACTTACATAACCATTCACACTCACACCTAGGGGCGATTTGGAACCGCCAATCAGCTGACTGTGCATGACGAAAATCAGCAATGGTGAATGAATGGATGAATATTAAAATTTGCTGAGTGTATATGCTAAAGGCTAAACATATAAAATATCCAGCTGCCGGGTTTGGCTCCATCTTAAGATAGGGGTTGTTTGAGAGCAGCTACTATTAACTTGACCAAAAGTAAAACTTACTGACCGTTACTAATCACAGACACTGGAGACTCCTTCCAGAAAATGCCACCAGTCCTCGCAAACAAGCTGTTACTATGGAAACTACTCTATAAGAATGAGTGCATTATTTACTTCCACCCAATACAGAGTTTTTGGTTTAGGTATCGTAATCACTAGTGATGGCTTGTTTGTCAATTTGCGAACAAGATCCTGACCACACCCATGCATGGATTCTCACCAAACTTGGTGGGGACACTACCCTACCTGAATCCCAGAGATGATTTATTATTGGAATGTCCAGGTCAAAAATGAAGGTCAGGGAAAGGTCACAAAGTTTTGGAGATAGAGCACTTATCATTTTGAAACGAGTCCTGATCGACATGCCGTTACTAAGGAACACTAATTGGAAACCATATATGGATTTGCAAACGAGACTTAAAAACCATATATGGATTTGCAAACGAGACTTGAAAAATCTAAAGAGTTTTTTTCCTGCTAACTTGGTTATGTTCATTTACTAGAGATAATGATCTATAATTAAAAATCATTCTGCTTCAAATTTTGCTACAGATTTGTGGATTAATGAGCGGATTGATACCCGTACCCTCGATAACCTCGGGTGTGGTTTTCGAAAGCTGCTCCAGTTCCCATCCGAGGTGCAGAGACTCGTCCATGCTTTGCTTCTGCGCCATCTCCAGGGTCAGGTTCTCCTCCAGGAGCTCCTCGATACGCTTTCTGTCCATGTCACGCTCCTGACATACACATTCATTCAAACATGTATATAATCAAATCAATCCCTTCACTTCACAGTACACATTATTTAAAATGCCCATGACATCAAGCAAGTACCATGTCCATGTCGTGGAGCTTGGCTTTGAACTGCAGGTTTTCCTTCTCGAGCTCGTGCAGTTTGTCTGATCGAGCCCTGGATCCTTCTAGCTGGTCCTCCAACATGCTTTTCGTCTCCAGCAGAATCTGATTGTCCTCTTTAAGCTCCTGCGTGACGGATTACATATCCATACATTAACAACTTGGTTCTTAGGCTGAAAAAACTGCAATCTAAACAAATGTAACAAATGACATGGCAGCATTTTTGCACCTCGACTCGGGCTTTGTAGAACTCGATGTCGTGGAGTCTCTCTTTATAACGGCCCACTTCGCTCTCCAGCTTGTCCACTCGGATGGCCTTCTCTCTCAGAGCGTCCAGCTCATCGCGGTACGCCCTCGCAGACCGGGCGTCTGACAGCAGCTGGAGGTTCTGAACATCACACGGAAAAATTTTTCCGCCTGAGATTTCGGCCTTGGGCTTAAAATTCTTATTCATAACAAAATGTCAAGTACGTTTATTAAACTATTACACTACACTCATATATCCCGAATATCGTCACTTTATTTACTTAATAAGGGCGGCATGGTGGCGTAGTGGTTAGCACGTCCGCCTCACAGCAAGAAGGTCCTTGGTTTGAGTCCCGGCTCAGTGATTACGTTTCTGTGTGGAGTTTGCATGTTCTCTCTATGTTTGCATGGGTTTCCTCCGGGCACTCCGGTTTCCTCCCACACTCCAAAAACATGCACATTAGGCTAATTGCCTGTTCCAGATAACCCCTAGGTGTGAGTGTAAGTGTGACTGTTTATATGTGTGTTGGTCCTGATGAATTGGCGAGCTGTTCATGATGTATCCCGCCTTCGCTTAGATTCGACTGAGGTAGACTCCACCCTCCCGGCGTACATAGTAGGAATAAGATGCACGGCAAATGAATGAACTAACTAATGATGGCTAGTCTGTATTTTCTACTGAAATCCTTCACAAAAGTATCTACTTAAGACTTCGGTTAATTTCCTGTCCTGTGAAAACAAAACCTTTAAGGTCAAGACCTTAGCCGTTGCTCTGTCGACTGTGTACAATTTTAGATTGATAGATTTATATATGTGTATTTTTTAAGCAGTAGCTCTATACATTCTATGATGCTGTTGAAAGGCCCTGATACGGATTGCCAGTGTGTTACTGAGGTGTGAGGACACGCCGTAACAAGTGGAGGTCCGAGGAGCGTTCTTACCTCCTGCTGAATCCTCTTCAGCTCCTTCTCCAGGTTATCCACTTCCTGTCTGCAGTCCAGCAACTGCTCGCTTTTCTCTTCTCTGTACCACACACACACACACACACACACACACACACACACACACACACACACACACACACAAGTCAAGTCAGTTTTATTTGTATAGCGCTTTTTACA
>JAOUQZ010000032.1:1709277-1726222 GCA_028564935.1 Neosilurus hyrtlii
TCTGTCTCTCCTCCGCGGCGCTGCTGTAAATAGCGCTGGCGCGCGTGCATTCATAGAAAATGAGGGGAGGGTGCGGAAAAAATTTGGATTTAGCTAGGTCTTATTATCGGGGTAGGGCTTATATTGGACCGTTCTGCAGAAGCAAGGGTAGGGCTTTTTATCGGGGAAACACAGTAGTTCTGGTTGCCTAGGTAACCATTTTGCATGTTTCCCACCTCCAAATGTTTCTGAGTGAATATGTGAGCAGTGAACAGCATCTAGCTAGTTCACTAATAAACAGCTTATATTACCATTAGTTTATATTATTTATCTTATACTATCATAATAAATAGCTTTTAATTATCATTAGCTTTACTGCGGCAAGCATAGAGCAGAGACTCTTGAGCAACATGAACGTATATAAATATAAACTTACAGGAAATGCAATCCGTTTAAGAAACATGGACTCAAGCGTGGTGTTTCCAGTTGCTATCCTTGTATAATTTCTGTTTGCAGTTATAACACACATGGTAATAATGAGGTCTGTTGTTGGATTACATTAGCAAACCTAGCTAACTTTAGCGACTAACCGATAACTAGTGTTATACTTGTTGATATGAGAGGATAAGGTGAAACTATGGTTATAAGTCTATTATATGGTACTTAACTTTAGCTGCAGTTCGAAACTGAAGTCGTGGAGGATGTCTGGAGCTAAAAAATACATTGTGGGATCAGGTCAAGGAACCATTT
Organism: Neosilurus hyrtlii; assembly: GCA_028564935.1. Classification (NCBI taxonomy): domain Eukaryota; kingdom Metazoa; phylum Chordata; class Actinopteri; order Siluriformes; family Plotosidae; genus Neosilurus; species Neosilurus hyrtlii. The sequence continues at coordinate 1,710,007 of JAOUQZ010000032.1, forward strand.
GGCTTCGTCGCTTTACTTGTACGCATATAAACAAAATTAGGAAAATTCCTATCTTACTTGTTGCTAATGAAATCATGTTTGTGTCATACACATACATCCACGCTCTTCTCTCAGACTGATTACTCTGCTATGCTAACAAACAAATGCTAACAGCTTGCTGATTAACCACTCAACACCTGTCATGACTCAGCGGTTCTGCCCTCCAGTTTCCGTCAATAAAAACGGCTGAACAGAGCAGCTGTCAGAGACGCGTCTAAGCACCAAGCGCAGTCTTGAAAAGAAAGCGAGATGGCTCTGTGACGTCTGTCTGTAGCATACAGAGGTGAAGGGAAACGGAAATAATGCACACTGGTGGGACAGAGAGAGACTCCGTGCAAGACGGAGAGACAGAGACAGAAGACGACAGTGAGAAGGGATGGAAGCAAGAGTGAGACAGAGACATTAGAGACAAGGGGGATAGAGAAGGGTATTTGTATGAGAAAGAGAGAAACTTGGAGCGAGAGAAAACAGAGAGAGAGAGAGAGAGAGAGAGAGAGTGAGAGAGAGACCAAAAGCAACACTGGCAGAAAAATTGACAGTGCTACCAAAATTTCTTTTAAATTTTTTCCATTTGTTTTCATTTTATTTATTTTTTAGTTGTACTCAATAAAATAACTTTTGATTAATTTTACACAGAAGCAAGGAAAATAAAATCATTCCTTCCTTTTACGAACTGCGTAATCATATTAGGGTCACGAGGCCTCACTTTGGGCGAAGGCGGGGTACACCCTATACAGCTCACTATTACGCCACCGCGCTGCACCAAAAATAAAAGCAACAACAAATAGTTTTATTTATTTATCACAATTTTACCTTTTATTTATTTTCACATATTATACACTCCAAGCTTTTTTATTCTATTAAAAATGTGAATTGAAATGCGGATGAAACTAAAAGCAAGACTAAAAAAACAAAACATTTAACTTTTGACTGTTAAGCTTTTTATTTATGCACAATTTTCGATTTTATTATTTAATAAATACTTTTAAATGTACTGTAATTGAAGTTTCATCAATAATAAAAAAATAATTAAATTGAATTAAATTAAACTAAAATGAAAAGATCCATTTAAAAAAGAAACAGCTCCATTAAAGAAACCGTTTGTGGTAATTTCCTCATAACCGTTTTCTTTATTTCTCCAGTTAAACATGTACCATTGTTATGCAAATAAATCGCCCTGAACGGAGCCGAAGTGAAATAAGAAAGCAACAGAGAGACTAATGTGAGAGAAAGAGAGACTCTGAGCAAGATGGAAACAAAGAAAGACTGAAAAAAAAAATAAAATCAGAGTGAGCACGGTGAGGTTGTGGAGCCTGAGGTGAACTGGTGTTTAGCTGATAACTGTTCCCATCCCCCACCCACGTCTAATGACTGGGTAATAAAAACCACATGGCTGAACAGTCACACATGGGGCACCACTGCTTTACTGTGGCACTGAGTACTGAATTACTGGAACAGTACGTTACTCAGGACATGACATACTCAAATACTGAGGCAGAAAAACACTAAAGTACTGATTTAATGACGCAAAAATGTACAGATGTGCTGATAAAATAAGGTACTGAGGGACAGGGATATTCAATTCTGAGATACTGATGCACCGATGTACTGATATAATGAGGCACTGAGGTACAACAATATTCAATTCTGAGACACTGTGATACTGATATATTGAGTTACTAGAATATTCGATTCTTAGAAACTGGAGCACCAAGACACTGATGTACTGATATAATGATGCTCTGAGGTAGCGTGGCATTCCGATATTGAGGGACCGAAGTACTGAGATAATGATGTACTGATAAAATGAAGAGCTGAGGTACTAGACTGTTTGATTCTGAAGCACTGAGATATTGATGTGCTTATATAATGGGGTACTGGGACTGAGACATGAATGTGCTGAGATATTTATCTGATGAAATGAAAGATTGAGGAAATAAAATACTGAGGGATTTGGATACCGATGAAAGGAGGTGCTGAGGTACTGGGATAATGAGGTACCAAGATATTGAGAGACTGAGACACTGATGTACAGAAGTTTTCATAGACTGAGATATGAAGGCAGTGAAATACTGAGGGACTGAGATCATGAAATATTATTAAGATACCTAGATGCCAAGACACTGAAACAATGAGAAACTAGAACGAAGGAGGTTACGCTTCACCTACCAGTAAGCGGAGATCTGCCAAGCACCAGGACATTGGGCAGAGGCATCATCACCAGCTGCTGCAGGGTCTCCTGAGCACAAAGAGAACAAAAACACACATACACGTCAGTTATCAGTCCATGTCTCCCGCTCTCTCTCAGCTGTGTGTACCTGCTGCTGCTGTCAGCACTTTATTCAGCTGTCACTGATTCACTCGCTGATCAATTCCAAGTGCTGTAACAGCCTCTTCCACATACACAACACAGAAAAGCTTTCAGCACTCACTCTGATGGCAGTTTTTCATGTGACTCGGGTGAAAGTGTTACCACCTTTCACAATTTAAATCTTGAGCCAAACAAAAGCCGAGCAACACCAGCTTACAGCCACTAACTGGTACAAAGCACTGGCACTGAAGACTCCTTTCAGAAACCTTAAACCAACACAATACAAAAAAAGCCTCACAGCAGCAAGAAGGTCCTGGGTTTGAGTCCCGGGCTCAGCAACAACATTTCTATGTGGAGTATGTATGTTCTCCACATGTTTGCGTGAGTTTCCTCTGGGTACTCTGGTTTCCTCCCATAGTACGAAGACATGCACATGAGGCTAATTGGTTGTTCCAAATCGCAGAGGGTGTGAGTGTGAATGGTTGCATGTGTTGGCCCTCCGATGGACTGGCATGCTGTTAAGGGTGAATCCCACCTTCACCCAGAATTGGCTGAGATAGGCTCCAGTCTCCCCACAACCCTAGTAGGATTAAGCAGTTTAGCAAATAAATGAATTTTTCTCAACAATATAGTATGTCATACACCTTACAGGATCCTGAAAATAAGCTGTTACTATGGAAACGATGGTGCATTTATGTAAACCTATGACTTCACAGCTGTTACTATCAGAGCTGCTGTTAGATTGAATTAATCCAACCAGCTGTTCGGACTACTAACTGAACCAAACAATTACTGTCTCCAACAGCAGGCAATAACATGTTTGAGGGTCTGTGTGTGTGTGTGTGTGTGTGTGTGTGTGTGTGTGTGTGTGTGTGTGTGTGTGTGTGTGTGTGTGTGTGTGTTTGTATCCCTCTGTGAGTTCTTTCTTTTTTGGGGCGTGTGAGTGAATATTTTCCGAGCTCCAGTGGTTTAAAAATGGGCTGAAGTAAGCAAAATAAAGGCTGTCTGGATTAAATATAGGCTTTTTTTCCTCCTAAAACTGTCTATTGTGGTTTTATTCCTTTTTACTAAAGCCTCAGAGACGCTTCGGAAAATGGCACCATCTCGGATTTCTGGGTTCAGAATAGGAAAAGAAAAAAACAAAAAAACAAAACAAAACCAGAAGGTGGGGCATATTCTGGGCTTGTTTTAAAAATTGCAAACTTTATATCTGATCAAGTTTATATTCAATGTGTGCGGAGCCTATTTTAAAACATTTAATGTTAGAACACACCACATAGCTGCACAAGAGTTTTGAGGATTTTCACCAGTAGGTTAGCAATTTTTTGGACACCAAAGTCTCTTACACACACAAGCACACACTAATGTTGGTCTGATTAAAATGCAGCAAGAGTGAGGAAGGTGTGTGTGTGTGTGTGTGTGTGTGTGATTCAGCGTAAAAGAGTGTGAGGCTGCTAGCGGCATGTGAGTCAACTCCATTCCCATCAGCTCACAACGGAAACACAAGAAAAGAGAAGGATATCAAACTGAAATGTGACCTGAAAATTCCCCACTATGATAAATCAAATTCTGTCTCATTTCTACATTTTCATACAAGTATAACAGCATGCATCTCTCCTTCAGAGATGTTTGGTGGAGTAAATAATGATTCAGTGGATAAAAGATAGAATATAGAGGACAATGCAGGACAATAACATCATGCTGAGTTTTATCTTTAATGACTGGCATAGAAGCCACGCCTCCTTTATTGAAACTCAAGCACACAGGCCACACCTCCTTCACTGTAACTAAAGGACACAGCCATGCCTTCTTGACTGAAACTAAACCACATAGGCCACACCTCTTTCACTTAAGCTCAAGCACACAGGCCAAAAAGCACATAGGCCACACCTTTTCACACAGATCACACAAAGCCACACCTCCTTCACTAAAGCGGAAGCACACAGGCCACACCTCTTCACGAAAACTGAAGCACACAATACTTGCCTCCTTCACTGAAATTGAAGCACACAGGCCAAGCTCACTTCACTAAAACTGAAGCACACAGACCATGCCTCCTCTTTCGGAAATGACAGACACACAGGACCAAAATAAACCAGTTTGCTTGTCTTTAAATATAATAAGGCGGCAATGTTTCTGAATGTCAATAATAAACATGTGAGCCATGTCGCTTTTAGCTTAAAACAGTAACATAGGTTTTTTATCTGTTCTCCATCCAACATTGAAATCTTTCCTCACAAAAGAGAAAAAGGCGTGAATAAAAATCCCAACATGCGAGATGTGAACTGTAAAAGTGGAAGTGAGAAGGAAAGCCCCAGATGCAGAGCTGCTCATTGTCCCATCACCTTTTTCTCTCTTTCTTCCTTTCCTGCTTCCAGCATTCATCAGACTCGTTACTCACAGCTGAGCGATGGTGTACGAATGCTTGTGGCGTTTTTAATGATGTTTACAGGACGACACGGTCACACTGAGTGGTGAACTGGGGTTTATTGGCAGTGTGGAAGAACAGAAAAAAGGAGGAGGTGAAGAGTTTTTTTTTTTAGTAAACAGTGAGCTAGTTTCTGTGAGATGAATTTTAGGATGAATGATTTGCTGTTAACATGAGCTGACAGGTGTGTGTACAGATAGATGAAGGTTATATGTAGAGCTACAATAGTCACAGGAGTGTGTGTGTGTGTGTGTTTGAGAGAGAAAGATTCTGTGATAGCTCAAAGATACAGTTACTGTTGCTGAGAGATTACCCAATTCTGTTGATATAGAGGTGATAGAAGTGTAATTGTTCTCCTTTTTCATCTGACGAGAAAAAAGGCTGCCTGTATTCTTCTGGATAACAGAAGGAGGTGTGGTGTTTTTTTCAACATTAGAAGAGGTGTGATCTGTGTGCCTCAGTATGAGAACAGGTGTGGTCTGTGTGCCTCAGTATGATAGGAGGCATGGCCTGTGTGCCTCAGTATGAGAGGAGGCGTGGCCTGTATGCCTCAGTATGAGAGGAGGCGTGACCTGTGTGCCTCAGTATGAGAGGAGGCGTGACCTGTGTGCCTCAGTATGAAAGGAGGCATGGCTTGTGTGCCTCAATATGAGAGGAGGCATGGCCTGTGTGCCTCAGTATAAGAGGAGGCATGGCCTGTGTGCCTCAGTATGAGAGGAGGCATGGCCTGTGTGCCTCAGTATGAGAGAAGGTATGGTCTGTGTGCCTCAGTATGAAAGGAGGCATGGTTTGTGTGCCTCAATATGAGAGGAGGCAGGGCCTGTTTGCCTCAACTGAGAAAAGAAGGTATGGTCTGTGTGTTTCAGTCTCAGTAAAGAAGGTGCATCTTGCACGTTTCAGATTGAGATATGGCGTGGCCCTGTATTCTTCAGTCCGAGAGGGGCGTGGCCGGTGTGCTTCAGTATACGGAGGCGTGGACTCTGTGCTTCAGTATGAAAATTTAAATACAATTTTCCTGTGATATCCCTGTACAGAAGTGAGATAACTATAATGATCTGGATTTGCGTTGTTGTGAGAGCTGTGATTTTGTGTTTTATTACTACATCGAACACCACATTATCAGTCGTCATGGTGATGCAGCATGAACTCAGCAGTGTGTCCAAAATGCAAACTGTAATTAATAAACCTGGACCAGACAACCTGACTTCCTTCACTATTGTTCTCCTTTCTTGTGTCGAATGATTTGGCACATGTCACTGCAGCACACGTGTGGGGTTTTGTTTTGCCTGCATCGTCACCTCACATGGCGAAGACCTGCCGCCTCATTCACTCCTAATGACCTTGAGGACTGGTTCTAATTTCGGATAAATGCCGGAAGTCTTTGTAATCCGGTCATTATCATTTGGCTTCCTACAGATGGTGAATTAAGAAGCAAAGCTCGGAGGTAGGAGCCTCCAGCCAAATTCTCAAAGGATGTGGATTATATGTTGTTTAAGTGCTGTTTGGCAGCCGGAGCAAAGCAGCAGGGAGGAGCCGGGGAATGCAGCTGCAGCTCTGAGGCTTCACGTGCGTTTGTGTGTGTGTAAAAGGTTCCTTCCTTCTTCATCCTGGTTCCGTGTGTGTGCACGCAGGGGCACAAACAAGGGGGCGACTGATCGTGTGTCATCCTTAAGAAAGAATGCTAATGATCTGAATCACGCCCATTCTGCAGACCCGCCGCTGTCGCCATGGCAACACCGTAGGGTTTATTCACTCTGTGCTCTGTGTGTGTGTTTCTCACAGTTTCACCGCATCTCTGACACACACACACTGCAGTTGTTATCTTCGACTCTCAGAATGTGCTCAGAGATTAAACCGCTAAACAGCAGGTAACACACAGACTCACCATCCTGCATGCATATGCTAATAAATATTTCAATCCTTCAGTGTAAGAAATGTGTGCCGAGATTACTTCTCGACAAATAAAACTATTATTCTTTCACGTCATTTAGTTTAAAAGAATTTCAGTGTGACTCCTAAAATGGATTTCACACTAATTTTAGCATGTGCAGCTCTACATTTCACAGTGTTTAGCATTTGTTTTAGATATTAGATTAGTGAAAATATTTCTTTATAAGACATAAAGTACACGCAACCTGATTGGTCAACGGGCAATAAATCTTGTATAGACCAGTGCATATCAGACTAGCAAGTTAGCCTTTAGCTACTGCACTGTGCCCCATGAGTTTTAGCATCTTCCAGAGAAGCATTCAGTGTTTTCTTGAAGAGAAAAGGTATACAGGAAATATCTTAAAAGATAAAGAGTTTACGACGTCAAACAAAGTATGTTCATGACTAGAAGGGAAACAAGTCAAAAGCTTCCAAAGCTCTCACAGACATGGATGAAGACGTCGTGTTCAGAAGTGCACAGCGCCCCAGCTGGAATGAAAAAAGTAACAGTGACTGAAGTGAATAAAAGATGGCCACCATTTAAAAAAACTATATAATAAACTACTTGTTAGCCGTCTGTACAGAGAAATCCCAGCTCACACCTTTGGCTTGACCTGTACTAAAGACCTCGGGCTAAGATTTCTCTGTACAGCCCTCACACTTGGTTAATATGTAGTTTGCCTTTAACCTTTAATAATAATAATATTTGTTTCTTATTATCTTTTAGAAGAACTTATTTCTCGACACTAGCTAGCATAAAGATCTGATCCAGTTGACACTGAAATCAGCAGCGAGTCCTGGTTACACTGCGCTCTCTGTTCTGAGTGTTAAGGTTCAGAGACAGCAGATCGATGTTGGTGTGTGCTCCTGACACACTGGCCCATGTGTGTAGAAGTGAATTTGTCCTGTAGCTATTCCACATGCAGTACATGCCCTAATAAACCGATTGTGCTCCCAGAGAGCGAACGCTTCAACACACACACAGCATCAGAAACAAAACACAGAGCTCCCTGTCACAAACTTCACTACTTAAATTCACTCTAATGCAAAAACATGTTGAAGAGCAAGCTATGGCCCTTACACATTTATACCTACTGAATTTTACTGAGAATAAGCTTCAGGAGGATGTTTTAATCGCTAAAAATTATATTTTTATAGCTATTAAAAGGAAACATTAAGACTAAAATTTAACCTGGATATTAAAATTTAAAGGTAATAAAAATACACTGTATATGTATTTCTCATATTTTTACTCGTTTCGGCAAAAATTAAAAACATTATGAATATTATTCATTTATATAATTCAATGCCAATTAAATGACTACTAAGCTATTAATAATACAGCATGAAGGAACATCCAGTTAAGCTTTAAAAACTAATCTGGATCTTACAAATTAATTTCAAATCTGTAATGATGAAAATATGCTAAATACAGAAACAAACCACTTCCTTAGTCGTATCAACAAACAACTCTCCAGATAAGTGGAAAAAAATGTACCCAAACTCTGACTGTGCTCTCCAGACTGGACGTCTAACAGGCGTCTCTTTGTGTTTGATGGCCGCTACGTAAGTCCCTAAACAAACTGCTGTTTTTTCCAAAAACCAGGATTGAGCAGATGTGGGAGTCAGTTATATTTCCATCAGTGTGGCCTGGCGTGTATGGGTAGGAAAAAAAAAAAAAAACACACACACACACACACACACCGCCTACTTCTGCGTAATTGCTTCCAAAAAGAGCCAAATTGGGGGGTGGGGGGGTAAAAGTGTGTCGTATATTCAGAACTCGTGCTCAGGAGCCTGAGGGTCAGGGCTGAGAAAAGAGCTCTGTTCATCTCACGGTCAAAAACAGGATGAGCCCTGAATGTTGATGAGAAAAAAGTAGAGGTGAGCAAAATTATTTTAGATTATGATTATGGTCACAGGATCGGTGAAGTCACAGGGAAGAGACATTCACATCAAGCAAAAATCAGGAATGTTGTGTTACTTAAGAGACGACTCATGAACCCCACTCAGGAAAACAAAATAAAAATAGACCACAGGGGTCCAGACGCTCCCAACGGATGGGCTATTTGATTATTGTCTACAAGTTCAATATATAAAATGTGACCTTGTGTCCTTGAAACAAGGTTAAAGTGACCCATGCACAATTCCACACTATTTGCCCCTTAGGGTAACCCATACACCAAATTTGGTGATCCTATGTCATTTCCTTCCAAAGTTATCAGGCATAACAAGCTGTATGGACGGACAGAACCCATTTCTGTGGCTCCCTCTCTTACATTTGGGCTTGGCGGAAGCTAAAAGGCTGAATTGAAAACTTTGATGGGTGGAGGCAGGGGAGGTGGGGAGAGGGCACTACCTTGGATTAAAGAGTGCTAATTTTTTAAATAGAAAAATTATGATAAAGAGAAGTACCAAAACGTTGACTCTACAACTCTTGCATGGGCCGCACATGGTTCAGGATGATTTCTAGCAGATGGCGTTATAAAATGCTGATTTTCGTAATGAATATCTGAATGTCTGTCTTTTTTCACTGTTTGTGAGCCAAACAGAGCAGGTTCATTTTTATATGGGTATTGAAGAGTAATAAAAGCGCGCCTTTGTCCAGTGTAGGCTGAGATAGGCTTGAGCCTCCCTGTGATCGTAATAAGGGATTAAGCATTTCAGCAAATGACAAAGTGAGTCAGGGAGAGTGAGTATCGATGCATCTCCCGTTTTTAACCACTGCCACCACATTTTAGGAAATACCCTGACATCACCATTTGTCATGGGTATGCAAGGAATGCAGAAATCTTCCACTCAGGGCCTTTTTGATGTCAGAAGTATGCATTATTTAGATGGCATTATTTTTCCCAGGCAGCTCTTTTCCTCGCCAAGCTGCTGGTTCGCTGCCAACTGCTCCATAAAGATCCATTTCTCAGAGGATGTGATTGTTTTAGCATTCGTGCGTCTAGACGAAGACCATCCCACGCCTACACTTCTCCCCTTCCATTAAAAACGCATCAGGAGCAGGCAAGATGACTGAGCCTCAGGTTTTACACAGCCATTATGATGGAAATATGCTTCAGTTGACTCAGATTTATCGGTATTCAGTCGCACAGATGTTAAAGCTCTACTGCGACAGAGGCAGGCGAAGTGATTCGAGTTGAGTGGTGGCGGATTTTGGAGGTTTATCACATCCCACAGAAGGAGAGTTTAATTGGCAGGTTCGGATTTGTGCTGACTCGGCTCTCTTAAATCCCCCTGCGTATTTGGGCACCATGCAGCACCTTCGATATTAATCCCAACTTTTATTCGAGGTTGGATTCATCAAGGCATCTCAGAGCAGGAAACTGGTTCGAAGCGTTGGAACTGATGTAATTTTGATCCTTCATCTAAAGGACCCACACTAGACAATTTGAAATGCGAGAGGGAATTTGTGCAAAACTGGTATTTGGCTTGTCTGCGTACTGAATTCCTAAAACATCATATGAGTATGGAGAACATGGATCTGGTGCAAAATAAATCATTAGATAATTATAGAAATTACAGCTGGTGGCGCTGTGGTGAGCATGACCGCCTCAAAGCAAGAAGGTCCTGAGTTTGAGTCCCAGGCTTGGGGAAGATGTCTCTGTGTGGAGTTTGCATGTTCTCCTTGTGCTTGCATAAGTTTCCTCCAAATACTCTTGTTTCCTCTGACAGTACAAAGACATGCACATTAAGCTAACTGGCTGCTCAAATTGCCCCTAGATGTGAGTGGGACTTGTTTGTGTGTTGGCCGTGCAATGGACTGTTTAGGGCACAGGTGTCAAACTCAAGGCCCACGGACCAAATCCGGCCCACCAACTCATTTTATGTGGCCCTAGAGAGCTTTTAAAGAATATGATTATCGTACATTCTTTGAATCAACCATTACCATGAAATGTAATTCATGATCCTTCCAATAGGTGGCGACCACCTATTTCAAATAAACAGCTAGTGGTTCATGACTCAAAACAGATTGCATGCCATCTAATTGCTTTCGAGTTTTGAAAAAAAAAAGTGGAACAAAAGAAAAAAAAAGAAATACCTAAACTGATAATTTTTCCATACAGATTTCATTTCATGCTCTTTTTGAAATGTATGTCCAGTGATTATTCAGCCCCTAGTGACTTATAAATTTTGTGATGTGGCCCACAGTAAAAATGGCCAAAAAAAACCCTACACATGATCATTACATTCTACCTCAGCTGACTGTTGCACACACAATTTGCACTCTCTGTACAACTTGCACTACTCTGCGCACACTACAAACACACTCACTGGACATCTTGTGTGCATACTGCACCGATACTTTACACACCATAGTACTTATAAAATCATCACTACATTTATATTTTATTTTATAGAATTCTATATTTTACATTTTATATTTATATTCGACCTTTAACTATTGGTCTCCTTCAAATAGTCGTACCAAGCATTTCACTATATATTGTACTGTGTATGATTTTGTACAAATAAATTTGAATTTGAAATGAGTTTGACACCCCTGGTTTAGGGTCTATCCCAGAGATTCTGAGGTTTAAGCATTCTGGCAAATGAATGAACCGAATATAAATAGAATTAGAAATAGAATATAATAAGAGAAAGTTTACAATAATTTGCATATCGCTCTAGCCCTTCCTGCTCTCTTCTCGGTTATGTACAAACAGACGAAACGTGACAGTTAGGTCTCGAAAAATGAATTGAAGTAAATAACAAAAGTGAGGGATTAAAAAAACAAACAGAAAGCATGAGTGCTGGAGGAATGAAAATTAGTGAGGAGAGAATTAATACTGTCCCAAACATGTCTACCAATTTTGAAGGTATTATTTTAAAATCTTTAGAACATATGGGAGGAGTTTGTCTTTCACACTAAGCATGGACGTGAATAATAATAATAATAATAATAATTACAAAAAGGATTAAAAAGCACAAGGATAACAACATATGGCTTTCTTTGCAAGCACTTTAGTAGTAGTAATAATAATAATAATAATAATAATAATAATAATAATCGAGATGAACATATTTGCTTTGATTGTACTGAGGTGAAAAATGTTCTGGTGTTAGAACTCCAGGTGTGTACATTCACAGAGACTGTTATTACGCGACTCTACTCCATGATCTGCACTTTAGAGGTACAATGGGTGAAATTCCAACAGCTTTCTCCACATTCCACGCATTCCGGAGTTCACATCTGGCGTGTCGTGTCACGTCAGATTTCCACAGCCAACCTATAGTAAAACTCTCTAAAGCCATACATTAAGAGTATGTGCACCACAACGCTACTAAAATCTCGATTCTGATTGGTCAGAAGGTGTTGATTAACTTCTTTCTTTAACAGCACATTTACAGGAACTTGTTCTGCACATGCTCAGCGTAAAGGGATTAAAACCTGGTTAATAATTGCTCAGTGCTGTAGCTTTATCAGTTCAGGCATTGCAACAAACATAAGCCATGCTTGAAACTCTGTTCTGGTGGATATCACACTGGCCCAGTATACACTGTGCGCTACTCTCCATCCCAGTATACACCACAACATGCTAGTGTAGTATGCAACATCCATTTCTGCAACATCCACTAGACTAGTACATCCTTTACAAAAACAAACAAACAGCCGAGTATATCAGTGTTGTTACAGTCTACATCACAGGGAGCAGTAAATCAGAAAACTAAACTATTGATGCTAGCAAGTCCTAACTAGCAACTTTCTAATATATATTGCATAAGAACCATCTTGCTTAGCTAGCAAGCATGCCATTCCGTTACATTAGTAAGCTAGTTAGCAAGCATTCACAAAATTCTTATACATTAGCAAAACAATAGAATACCTGGCAATTGCCAAAGAATGCTAGCGACTAACCTTGTGAATCGATCATATAGCATGATATTTAGTTACATTACAATATTAGTTAGCTAGCACTCAGTACTGGTTTAGACAGAAAGAAACCCTGGCTAATGCTACAGAATGATAGCTAACCACCTTGCTAACGTATCATTTAAGGTTACAGCCCTATATTCCGACAGCCCATTGGTCCGACAGCCCTCACCCTAGCACTAACCCAACTAAACTGAATAGGGTGCCCAACTGATTTAAGCAAAGTGCCCATATTCTATGAGCGGGGCTGTCGGATACATGGGCTGTCAGAAACATGGAGTTGTCCCCATCATTTAGCATGCAATTCAATTACATTAGAAGATTAGCTAGCATTCACTACCAGTTTAGATTTAAACAAACCCTGGCTGTTGCTATAGAAAACTAGCTAGCAACCTCATGGATGTATGATTTCGCATGTCATTCAGTGACATTAGCAAGCTAGTTAGTAAACATTTACTCAAAGAGAGAGAGAAAAGACAGAAATGGATAAAGGTATGATAAAAGGTGTTGTTCTTTAATAAATAGAAATTGCTGTGCTATAAGAGGAATAAAACAGTTGTAAGTTTGTGCTGTTGATTATTTTCGTGGCATAGAACACGGTGTATAATGTATACTTTTTACGTAGCTTAAACAGAGCACTGTACAGGATTTTGTAATTCGTACAGAGTTACAAAGCTGTACAACACATTCTTAAAATAAAATTAAAAGATTATTATAATTTTAAAAATAAACAGAAGATTAATAACTGTTAAGAATTTGTAGTTAGTTTCTCAGTACAAATCCACTCCAGAGTTCATCGTTCATCACACATCCGTCCTGGTAAATATAACGTGACAAGGGTGACTGTGACATCACCTGACCGTGACACATGACATCAGCCAACCTTCCCGTGTCGAGTTTCACCACTAATTTAAACACCTAAACATCAAAGTGTCCTTCTGTGACTTCAACCACATCTGTGTGTGATGGTTCTTGGGCAACACATCTGCAGCGTTGGCAAGAAGCATGTGGAAACCAGGCAGTGTTCCCACATCACACATAATCGCACCAGCCTCCGAGGGCATTTTTTTCACCATGTATGTTTTTTTATTCTTTCAAAATAAGTTCCTCTGTTTCCAATTTTCCATTCAATTCATTAGTAAAATGAGTCTTCAATGACTGAAGGCTTTAATCCTGGAAATGACTGTGGTCTGATAGTTTCAGACCACTTAGTTAAAATGTTATTTGGTATGCACATAAGGAATCTCAAACTCTCAGTTAAAAAAATGTAAAGGAAAAATATTACAATTACAAAAACCAAAAAAATAAAACAACAAAAAGCAGAAAACCCAGCTATGGGTGTAGTCAGGTCCATGACACTTCTGCTTAGCAACGGCCCACCGCCATATTTACTTGGTGACAACAAACGACCCATCAGTATCACATCGTGTCAACAAGCACCTCCTACAAAGTGTCCGGATCATTTGTTAAGGCCTATGACAACACAGACAAGCTTGACGTGTCAGCTAGGCAGCGTCATGAGAAGTTGATAGCAAATGTCCATGACTGAGTGCCCGTACAAGCTGCCAACTAGAAAATGGGTGAATGACTACCAAAGTGGCCTGACGTCAGTATGAGTCAAAATTTCGTACCTGTATTCCGTTTTTCTTTACACTGGACCTACAGCCCACTACACAGCAACGTCTGGGCATGATGAAAGACTAATGTAGCAATATAATAGCTCTCAGACATTTTGACTCATGCTGACGTCAGGCCACTGCACATCTGGTAGGGTCATTCACCCATTTTCTAGTTGGAAGCTTGTACGGGCACTCAGTCACGGACACTTGCAATGAACCGCTTATGACGCTGCCTAGCTGACTCGTCAAACTTGTCTGTGTTGTGATAGGCCTTGACAAATGATCCGGACACTTTGCAGGAAGTGCTTGTTGACATGAAGCGATACTGATGGGTCATTTGTTGTCACCAAGTAAATATGGCGGTGGTCCGTTGCTAAGGGGAAGTGTTGTGGACCTGACTTATAGCTGGGTTTTCTGCTTTTTGTTTTCATAATGTTTTTCTTTACATTTGCTGGTAGCTTCTCAGTCAGTCCACTTGCTATCAACTTCTCATAACCCTGCCTAGTTGACTCGTCAACCTTGTCTGTGTTGTCATAGGCCATGACAAATGATAGCTTGAAAACAAGCTATACAGTTTAGATAATGTGCTTATTAATTTTTATATTATAATAATGTAAAAATTCATAAACACGTTATCTGATCTGTATCGCTTGTTTTCACAGAGCTCAAAATGGCCGCTGCTGTTTAAGTCATTTTAACCCGGATGTCCGACTGCACCCATTGATACACCCGTCAAATCCTAGCTTGTGACTTCACTAATTTTTCTTCTCAAGTGCTATCGAGCATACTAGTATGCCATTCACATTTATAAGCTAGTTAGTGAGCATTTGCAAAATTCCATTCATTAGCAAAAGAATAGAAAACCTGGCTATTGCTACAGAATGCGAGCTAGTGACCTCCCTGATATATTATTCAGCATACCATTTAGCTGATTTAGAAGATTAACTAGCATTCACTACCGGTTGAGATAAAAAGATACCCCGGCTATTACCTCAGAATGCTAGCTAACGATCTTGCTAATGTATCATTTATCAAGCCATTCAGTTACATTAGCAAGCTAGTTAGCTAGCATTCACTACTGGTTGTTACAGATAGAAATCCTAGTTTCTGCTACACAATGATAAGCAGCAGACATGGTTGTATGATTTAGCATGGCATAATAAATTAGCAAGCTAGCTACCTAGCATTCACTTCAAGAGAGAGAAAAAAAGTAAACACTATTAAAATATTAATAAAATGAGCCAAGATCTTTTTATTTGTATTTATTTATTTGTACATATAATCTAGCAAGCATTTGGTCAAAGGGATGTTGAATCAAACTGACTGATTAAACCTCATTATAGGACCACCCACTAACAACCATGATGTCATACATTGAAAAATAAACAGTACCATCGTAGTTCTAAAATTTTTTCTGTAATAATTTTTTTCTAAATTTCTTTTTACATTTTTTGAATGCACACAGAAAAAACAAACACATATTATTATTTTTTTTAAAAAGCAACTCACCTGGTAGTAGGTTTTGATGCAGCGTATGAGGATGGAGAGATTCTGGACACGTAACACTGCATCATTGTTCACTTTCTTGTTCACTCTCTGACTGGACGCTTTTGGATTTCTGTAAAAACCCAATAAAAAAAATTAAGATTAGCGCCGACACGGACAGGAAGAGAATTCATGAAAGAATAAAACATGGAGTCCAACCATAAAGACACGAACCAGAGAAGTGTGATGGCTTTAACATCTCTTAGATGCTTTTGAGGGGGCTTGTTTATTTATTTATCTATTTTTAAAAACAATAGATGATGCAAGACTGTAAATGAATATTTAGCTATTCCTGAAGAGACGACACAGAAGATGCAAAACATTTCACTCTAACTGGTTCAGATTTCACTCTGTAATTTATACAAATAAAATTTATTGACATTAAAATTCATCTCATCTCATCTCATCTTCTTCCGCTTATCCGGGGCCGGGTCGCGGAGGCAGCAGTCTAAGCAGGGATGCCC
>JAOUQZ010000032.1:1726322-1742260 GCA_028564935.1 Neosilurus hyrtlii
CGACAACATAGCTCCTAGAATCATTCGGGCACACAAACCCCTCCACCACGGTAAGGTGGCAGTTCAAGGAGGAGTTTATGTTTAATTTTAGAACATGATCTAATGTATATCTCTCCATGGCTTGTGTTTTTGAGTAAAAGCAACGTGATGATGAGGGAGAAACGTCACGTATGTCAATTTCAGACGTAGCCTCACCCGCCTCAACGTGTCACCAGGTCACAGCCTTTCTGAGCCAGTACAAGCAGCACTTCATGAATGTGAGACGTGATCAGTGTTTAAACGTGACGGCTCTCTTCAGAGATCGAACCCCGTATTAATATCTGTGAGCTGATACGAGGTGGATTTGGAAGATTTATGGAGATAAGATGAAACTTGTGTTATCTTGCGCCACACTGAGGTTTTTGTGAGTGAGGTTTAAAAAGCTATTAGTTGTGCTTGATGTGTTGTTTTTTTTTTTTTTGGTAAGATAACATTCACGCCGTGAGATTCCACATAAATCTGCACTGACTTTAAAGAAAACCCCAAGCTCTCAGAAGGAAAGACGCCGTTTTTTCCAGAGAACGACTTCTAGCAGGGGATTTAAAAGATGCAACACAATATGGACGTGTTTTTTTTTGTGTGTGTGTTGTTTTTGAAATACGATCTGTAGACGGGACTTCGGGGCGTAGCAAGTTTTATAAAGCAGACTGTTCCTCTTCCATTTCAGTGGTCAACATGTTCGCCATCACCTTCAGCTTCCGTCAGCAGTGTTTTTAATTCAAAATAATTTATTTGTTCTGAAATGAACCAGTTAATCATATTAGGGTTGCAAGGAGGCTAGAGCCTTTCTTACCCTGCTCTGGGTGAAGGCGAGGTACACCCTGAACAACTCACCTGTCCCTTAACAGGGCCCACACACAGACAACCATTCACACTCACAATAAGATTTGGAACAGCCAATTAGTCTAATGTGCATGTTTTTGGACTGTTGGAAGGAAACCAGACTACCTGGAGGAAACCCATGCAAGCACGGCAAGGATATGCAAACTCCAGAGACGCCCTCGCTGAGCCCGGGACTTGAACCCAGCACCTTCTTGCCATGGGGCAGACATGGTAACCATAACACCACCGTGCTGCAAATTTTTTACATGACATTGACTTTGAAGTTCAAGGCTTCAATGTCACATGTATGAACGTTGACTCACTTTCTTGTCTCATCCTATAATCCTGTATGGTTCCAAGCACTCTCTCTCTCTTACACACACAAAATGGCTAACTTGTCTGTTCAACTGTGTCACTTGCAGGGTCATGTGACTAGGAACCTCTCCTGTGATGAACAGGCTTCTGATTCATATATTATCAGAGACTGAGCCATAAAAAGAACAAAACCACCAGAACCAACACTCTAACAAGCAGTTTGATGGAAATTAGAGACCAGGGTCCTTTTTTTTTTTTTTTTTAAATGGAGAGTATATGCTGTATTTATCACGTGACCTCAGAGCACAGGAGGGCTTTCTGATGAGCTTAACCCCTTAATTAAACACCGCAGTGGGAGCAGTAATCCTGGTTAAACACTGAGTGAGGACACTAATTTAAATCGCAGCAAGATAGCTAAGAGAAAAAAAATGCAGAGGCAGATTCCTCTAATTCCTTCACCGTCTCTGGCACCAACGAGAATGAGGGAGGAGTCATGAGGTCACACAGGTGTCACAGGGCGATTATAGACATGCCCGTGCCCTCGAGTAACCTATATCTGACAGGCTACATCAGTCTCATCATAGAGACATTAAACAACTCTTACTACAAGGCAAACCTCTCATTGGTCAGAGTGAAGCTGAAGCTCATATTCAACCAATCAGATATGTATGATCAGCTACACCCACACCAGCATGAATAAAATCATCAAAAGATGTCACGTTTAGTCAGTTTGAAACGAACCACACTATTTATCCACATCGTCTCCCTTCTTTCTTCTCCTCCTTTATGAATTATGTGACAAAATGAATCGACTCACTTGCACAAAGTGAATCAAATACAGCATTTTGGGGTCATTAAAGTCAAAAAAAAAAGAAAAAGAAAAAAAACCAAAATGCAACAAAATTAAAAGAAAAATGAATCTAGTGAGTCACCGAGCGCCTCAGGGTACGCACAGTTGATAAAGGATCGTTCTTTTCGTTCCACTGTTGTATTTTTGACTGTCTGCTAACGTTTTTTCCTTCTATTTCACTGAATTCATAATTTTCAGTGACAAACAAGACCAAACCAAACTGAACCAACATAAAGTGTTCACATGTAGCGTCACACCATGCCGGATATTGTAAACAGATGCTCGATAAATAGAAACTTTGTGAAAAGGAAATTATCCAGTGGTAAAAGTCGTCTTCATTGCTGCCCTAGGCTCTCACGATACCTCAAAGGACGTATATCACTTTCTGTTTCGGACCCGGTGAAGTCCTGTCAAATGTATGGTAGTAATATTGTACTCATCCTGAAGGTATCAGTTTTGTCCTGTAGACCCTTGTAACACATCCATTACCCATCAGTTCCCATGCGCTCCCTGTGAGTAATCATCCGCTGTACATGCAGTCTATGTCCACCACTCCTCTGGTTCACCCATTCCATGTCAGGTAGTAGTCCGGCAGCAAGTCAGGTTCACCGGACATCAACAGATATGAACTGTCAAGTACAGAACAAGAAACAAAATGCATATCTGGCGCACATCAATGGTACAGCCAGCGGATGCCTTTGCCCGAGTCCGTCCCATGTATGTACAGAACTTTCCACCGGCTTGAACGGACAAGGAACGCATTCTCCAAACGGGAAACGAACAAACGAACAAGCAACAAACCTTAACACTCTCAGCTCAGAAATAGTTACAGCATGACCAAAACAACCCGGAAAATCCAACCATCTGTGTCAATCAAATTACAATGAAATAGGAAACAGAAAAACAAAACAGGAAGTTCCCGTAGAAAATCCTTCAGATCAGTGTTTTTCATCTGGGTGTCAACTCCAACAACTTTAGCTCCTTTTGTATATCTGGGTTTCAGTTTGTTTATATATATATATATATATATATATATATATATATACACACACACATACATATATACACACACACACACACACACACACACACAGATATATATTGAAAGTAACTAAAAATAAATTTGTCAGACTATGTTTGGTTTGATTGATTTCTTATTGAAAAAAAATCTCAAACAGGGTCATAGATTTTTTTAAATTATAGTTTTCATACAAAATAACCTGTTAAAACAGCATATAGCATAACAATAATGATTATTACAGCCACACCCACAGGATATGAGCAATGGTGTGCTCTGATTGGCTCCTCTACTACTAGGATATCAACTCATATAGAGTACAGAGCCATTTTCCTGATTGAAGAGAACACATTCATGCATTCATTCATTTTCTAAGCCGCTTAATACTAATTAGAGTCGCGGGGAGGCTGGAACCTATCTCAGCCGACTATGGGCGAGGGCGGGGTACACTCTGAACAACTCACCACCTTATCAAAGAGCAACACAAACACCTAGCGGCAACAGGGAGAACATGCAAACTTCACACAGAAATGCCCGAGCCCGGAAAACGAACCCAGGACCTTCTTGCTGTGAGGTGGACGTGCTAACCACTGTACTACTGTGTGGCTTCTGATAAGAATATATAGTAGTTTCATTTTTAAAAATTATCACCTCCACTTAAAACATTCTGTAATCACCAGCGTTTGTTTGCACATCTGTCTGTCTGATTGTGAGTAAACTCCTGACCACACCCATACATGGATTTTTACCAAACTTGGTGGGAGCACTACCCTACCAGAGTCCAAGATGTGATATGGTTTTGGAATGTCGAGGTCAAAGATGAAGGTCAGACCAAGGTCACAAAGTCTTGAAGATCGAGCGCAGATAACTCCGAAACGAGTGCCAATAGACATACCATTACAATGGAACACTAATAGGAAACCATACACGGACTTTGAAATGAGACTGTTACCTTTGACCTTAAAAGGTCAAATTCCAGCCATCTCATAAATCTTTCAAACAAATGTGCTTTTTTGGTAATTTTCACATGTCAGCGTACTACAGAACATATCATAAGATGAGTGCATGTGTAATTCACATACCCATATAGGAAATATTTTATACATTATGTATTAAACCTATGCCACCCCCTCCACCCACAACGTTTATTATTTTTCCTCCCAAATAAATTGTTGCTCTCAGTTTATTTAGCCTTTAAGGCTAAATGACTTTATATAATTACCATATTTCTTACAAAATGCCATATTTCTTACAAACCAGTTATTCCACTTGACACTACGTGTTCCGATGGCTATCAGGATGAATACTGCTTGATTTCATGATTGAACCTCAATAATAAAGAAGAATAAAGTTTATTTAATAAAAAAAATTATTGGAAAGTTAATCTGTGATATTTTTTTCTTTTAATTTAAAAAGATGTATTAAAAAAAAGGTATGGTAGTTACATTCATTCATTCTGTGGATTTTTTTTCCCCAAACAGGAAGCACAATTGGAAGGAAGCACAGGAGCTAATTTTGATTCAGAAGATAATAGCAAAAACCCTGAGGGATGGAAATGGAAGGGGGGATGGAACCTTCATCGTTGTCTTCATCATCGGCGTCTCCTTGCCGCCTGCAGCTCAGCTTTGATCCCCTCAAGATAAAAATTTCTCCTGAGCCAGAAATCTGAGTGAACGAAGGAAGAAACAAAGGAGGAAACAAGGCTCTGCTGTATCAAGAGGAAGGAAGAAGGACGACAGAAGAGAGTGTGTGTGTGTGTGTGTGTGTGTGTGTGTGTGTGTGTGCTAATGTGACTTTATCCCATTATCACCCTCTGCTTTGAGCAAATCAGTATGGGGTGTGAACCGATGCTGCTGAATAGAAAAATAAAGGCTGATTGGGGATTTATGGAATTAAAGTGCTGTCGTAAAACAGAAATCTTATCGACCCACTGCTGGGAAAAGTGCTACAAGTTTGTATGTTAATGGTTCTGGTGATGAGACGAGAAGACGAACGAGGTTTCAGGTGCCGGGGAGGTCTGGAGGAGGGTCTGTTTACGTGGAGCGGAGTTCACCTCCACCATCTGTGCTACATATGCTAAACCGTTAACTAATCCTCAAGGCTTCTTATCTTAGAGCAAGAAATCTGTCTACTGAAGTGGTTTAGAGGAATAAAAAAACCACACACACACCAGGAGACGTCAAGCTTTTCACATGTCTGTGTTTGCATGAGCCAAAGACGGAGGAATGACCACGCGACCCCAAACAAAAGACAGAGGGAAATGATCTGGGAAAACATTGCTTTGCTAATAAAACACTTTACTAGCATAAATATGATGTGTTTTACTATAAAAGCTTTAAAACCCATTTTATTAAATTTGTGCGCGGCAATTATATGAGACGATAATCACACCATTAATCACGATCATCCATCATACGGATACTCAAAGCCACATTTTTCTATTAATGCCTCAGCTGCAGCGCTACTACAATGACTTTAGTGAAATATATAAAATGCTATAACGTAATTACCCTGAAACAACATTGGGTTGGGGGGCGGGGGGCCACAACAATACAATGAAGTAGCGATACTGATACAATCCATACGAAGCATCTCATTCCTCTTACATCACGCCATTTTACCAAGGATTCATTCATTCATTCATTCGTTTCTAAACTACTTAATCCTAATTAGGGTCACGGGGAGGCTGACACCCATCTTAGCTGGCTCTGGGCGGGGGAGGGGTACACCCTGAACAACTCGCCACTTCATCGAAGGGCAACGCACACACAACCATTAACACTCGCTTAGCGGTGATTTGGAACAGCCAATTAGACTACTGTGCATGTGTTTTGGACTGTGGGAGGAAACTAGAGTACCTGGAAGAAACCCAGACAAGCATGGGGAGAACATGCAAACTCCACACAGAAAACCCAAGTCTGTGAATCAAACTCAGATTGTGGCGGATGTGCTAACCACTGCACCACCATGCCACCCATTTGCCAAAGATTGTATTTATTATTAATTAAAGAACACGTGATATAAGACCTGTCAATGAATGTCCGACGGAGAGCAATATTTTCAGTTACAGCCTTATATTCTGACAACCCACTGGTCCTACAGTTACAACCCATTGGTCTGACAGCCCTAAACCAAACCCAACTGAAATGAGTTGGGTGGCAAACTTATTTTGTACAAGGTGCCCATCTTATATAAGTAGGGCTGTCGGATCATCGGCTTTCCGGAACATAGAACTGTCCCCATATTTTCAATCTGTTTGCATGCGTTTCTTGTCCGTTTCTCATGTGGAGAATACGGTCCATTCTGGGCGATGTCCAATAAATCCGGCCAAAAGTTCCTTGCCTACAAAAATAATGTGGAACAGAACCCACCCGGTGGGTGTCCGCTGGTTGTTCAGAACTCATGTGTTCCTCGTCCTGTTCTTGTCAGTTAACTTCCGTTGATATCCGGTGGTCCTGACTCGCAGCCGGACTACTACCTGATATGCAACAGGTAAGCCAGAGATATGTGGGACATAGGCAGCATGATATATATGGTGTCGCTAATCTTTCTCCAAATATATATTTATTTAAAAAAAACAACAACAAAAGATGAGCAAGCTAACCCAAATTAGCTATTAAGCTAATCGTGATCCAATATTAATGTAATTAAAGATGTAAAGCTGTATAAAATTGCTTGTTTAGTTGTATTTTATTGAGTTATTCACTTGCTCAGTAAAATTATAAATTGAAAAAAAAATACCATTACATACATGTGTACAGAAAGACAGCGTGTTATGGGTGGCAAACACTGGACTATGGGTGCTACAAGCCTCAGGTAGCCTTGAGATAGCTCTGGCTCGCTCCAGCATTAAAGTGGGTAAGTGCCTATAACTTCTTCTCTTAAAGGTATTAAGGGGGGAAAACAAACCTAGCTTGTCATGTTACCGAAAAAGAAAGCAAAAATCGTAAAGTCGTTTGTCCTGCCTCCAGATTTACCTCCGAACCTGGAGACTGTAAATACGTGTCCTTACAGTAAACTTCACCATATGTATGATTGCATAACCTTTTTACGCTTACGCAGTGTGAACGGTGTATTAGTCGGCGAGTATGGTGTTACTATGCAAATGGTAATGTTTTAAAACAAGCACTGCTTTAATAGAACATTAAATCAACATCATCCGCCCAATCAGAAAGGATCATTCAGTCAGAACATTGTCGCGGAGTGGAATGGGGTTGACGTGCCGTGACGTCACGCTCCGATTTTGAAATATGTTTAAATAACAAAGGATGAAATTATTTTTTATGGTACAGTGTTAGACATTTTAACTGAACTCTATCCTGCTCTGATGATTAAAACTCTAATTTGCTGTTAAACAAACTGCTAAAATCCCACTCATGCAGCTTCTTCTAATTTCAGCTGAAAACATTTCATTTCGTGGTTGCATGCGGTTCAGACCACGTGACTAGCAGATGTACTTCCTGCTATTGTCCCAGGCTGCAATACCCAACAAATCGCCCTGCACTTTGGAGAAGCAGCAGGACGCTAACAGACTCTCGGCTCTGAGCCTAACCGTCTCGAGTTCAGTGCCTGGATCTGCGGTTTACTAAGACGAATGAGGAGATCAATCTCCCTGCAGCTATTCCTCTGAATAACAACCATCAGTGTCAACAAGCCAACAGAAGCCCTTTAGGAGAACGAGTATTGATCACTAGCCAGGATGTAGCATGGCAGTAGTTCAGTTTAGAATGGAAGTGATGATGACACGTTCCTTTTAGGTTCTTTCGACTAAGCTAAACGGTATGAAATCACTGCCAGGGAAACGTATGCGGTTTCTCATTCGGATCTGATGAGGAAAACATTTACTCCCCTGTGAAAATAATCAGCAATCTATAAACCAGTTCCACGTGACCTTCAGTAGAGATTTAACAGGAGATTTAATGTCCAGGGGAACCAGTTAACACGAGCGATGCCTAACAAAGAGCCGCTTCACTTCCCTCGGAGACAATGTGGCTTCTGTCCGAGCGCCACGCTGAGAGGACGAGCGCCAACAGCTGCCCAAAGCTCAGAGACTCTACCAGAACTAACGCTCCGCCCACAACACACGACTAAATACTGATGACAATCTGAGGAACTCCAAGGAACTCGAAGTAGAGAGACAAATCTTTTATACCCGTTAGAGCGACACAATCTCTCAGATCTTTTCAAGGTTGGGAGTTTTTCCTCACTTCGGTCACCTCCACTCTTTATTACAGATCTAAATCTACAGCTGGATTCTCATAAAGGTGTTGGGGAAAAAAATGAACTGAGATCTGATTGAGACGAATTAAAATAATGTCCACTCATCAGGAGTTGAGCACACGATGACACAATGAGCACAAAAATGTAAACAAGGGCAGTAGAGGCTCAGTGGTTAAGGCTCTTGGTTCCTGATCAGAAGGTCAGGGGTTCAAGCTCCAAAACCACCAAGCTGCCACTGTTGGGGGCCCTAAGCAAGGCCCTTAACTCTCAACTGTTCTGCTGTAAAACAAGATAATAAAGCAAGAAAGAAAGAAACAAAGAAAATAAGCTGATCTGGATTAGGATTTTGGCCAAGTACCATAAATGTAAAACAATATAAAAAGAAGATGAAAGGGGCAAAAAAATGTCAGAATATGACCGGAAAAAAAAGTTTCAAAAAGGTTTCTGAAATGTGATGCAAGAATAAAGTGCATAAAAAAAATTAAAGAATTGGAAAAAACACATGATAATAGAGGAAAACTAGAAAAGCACTCAGAGAGCGCAAACAATAATCTGGATCACTGAAAAGTTTATCAGTTGTTCCTTGTATCATTTCTGATTCATCCTGAAAATTTCATTAAGATCCGTTCATAGATAGATAGATAAGGGCTGGGGTGTACTCGTGTCCTTGACTCCAAACTTAACAAAAGAAAAGAAAAATGACTTATCCACATCAACCATGACCATCGACGGCTACTCTATTCAAGCTAAATCTGATGCCTTGCATGTAATCACTGTAGATTTGAGGAAAATATTTTTAAAAAGATATGAAGAAAAATGTAGGAAAAGTGAAAGTGAAATGACACGTACAATGACATCAAAAGTAATCAAAACCAAAAAAGACGCCTCAGTGAAGACCAGACCAATGACAACCTTCTGTAGCGACTTGCAGGTAGGAACTAAAGCTGTAGCACTGAGAGGGCAACCAGGAAAAAAACAAAAACGTGGGACCGTGTGTGGCTTGCTCCGAGGACTGGTTGCTTTGGGGCGTTGTACAAAAATAGAGAAAGCATCGATGGAATTGTCAATTGTTGATGAAATTCTTGAGTTACACACAAATCTCACACACGTGTAAAAAACGATGGATCTCCTACCACTTTGTTTCTTGCTAGCATGGACATAATGTTTTAGAAAGCAAGCAAAGCTCGTTAAAAGATGAACCATGAGATCCTCACTGTTGGTCCTTGAATACACTGCACACCAACAACGCCCGCGCTCCCTCTCAAGCCCTTTGGAAACCTCAGGAGAATCCCTTTAGGCATCGTGTCTCCACATTCTCACCTGCTGACCTTCACACCATTGACTGTATGGAAGCCTGTGTATTAGAGATTAGTTCGGCGTTCTGACCTCACATTAAGAAAAAAACTTCTATTGCTCGAGATTTAGTCCCCGCCTCGCCTCTGAATGGAAGCGTGTTCTTGTTGACGCACAGTTTCAGCACCTCTGCGATCAGTGTTATGAACAGAGGATCAGATGCTCTCACTCTCAGTTGACTCTCTGTCTGAAAGGACGCCAAGTGCTGAAAAATGGCCTCTGGATGATATAATAGGAAATAAACACAACAGAAAGACTTACATCCTCAGCATGACCTCGTTGAGGTAGGAGCCATCCACCAACTCCATGTACAGAGAAAGATTGCTTTGGTCGCTCGGGCTTAGCTGGACCACCGTTTTCACCTAAAACACATTAAAATTGAGATTATTTTTTAAATAATATGCATTTTAAAATAATATACATTTTACAATATAATAAACAGACATACGGTAATGTCATATTTTTGGGAGAGGAGCTTATATACTTAAAATTATCAAGTTCAAGATATTGAGACGTCATAATTCTGACTTACTATCTCATTATTACTATTATACTATCTCATTATATTGATCATTATTATCTAACAAATCATTATGAGTGTTAAATGATACAAGTCTGTTTTTCATAAATATGACTCGGTATCTCACACTTATACCCTAATATCTCAATTATTTCTCAGTATCTCAGAATTATGTATCAGTATCTCTTAATAATGAAATATGAGAGCTTTTCCATTAAATACAACATAGTATCTCATAATTATGACATGCTATCTCATAAAAGCATAGATGATTTCTCAAATATGACAAATTATATCTCAAATTACGAGATCTAATTCCATCCATTTGCCAACTGCTAGGGTTGCGGGTAGACTGAAGCCTAGCTCAGCCGACTCTGGGAGAAGGTGGGGAAAACCCTGAACAGCTCACCAGACCATTGCAGGACCAACACACACACACTCACACCTAGGGGCAATTTAGAAGAGAATTACCCTAACGTGCACATTTTTGTGCTGTGAAAGGAAACCTGCGCAAGCATGGGCAGAATACGCAAACTCCACACAGAAGGCGGACGTGATAACCACTATGCCACTGTACCGCCCTGCTACTATCTCATAGTTGTCATACTATCTCAGTTATGAGTTATCTCACAATTACATCTTAGTATCTCAATCAAGACTTGATGTCTCATTATAATGCATGAGCACAGTTTTAATGAATATGCTTGGTATTTCAATTACTATCTCATAATTATTTCTATCTCGCAGCCGTGGCTCGCTATGCCATCATAACTAAATATTAAAACATATCTATGAAATATGACTCAGGATTTCATGAGCACGGCTCGCTGCCTCATTAAACATTATCTCATACTTATGTGATACAGAGTCATAGTCATGAGATACCATCTCGTTGTTATGAGATACCATGTGACCTAGTTTTGCCGGAGGTGGAAATGGGCTTTCGCACATGTCAGAGATCCTAGAGTAAAATAAAGAGGAAAGGGGAGAATGGTCCATCTTACCCATGCCACCAGAGGAGTGAGCAGAAACTGCTCGAGCTGAGGCGTGAATACCTCACTCTCCATGTTCTCCTTGAAATAAAAACGAGATGAGGACACGTTTTCTACTGGCTTTTCCGGCTTCCAACGATTTGCACGACCTCCAAAAGAATTTACATGAATTCAGCTGCACTCATTTTTCCTCTGAATCAAGGATTTCCTATCAATAATCACAAAAGACAGGCGCTGGTCTTCCTCCTCCTCCTTCTTCTTCTTCTTTAGTACTGGGAGAAAAAAGAAGGGGAAAGGTGCACATCTCGTTCTCCTCTTTGTTTATCCTTTGTTTAATTACTGTAGTAGTGCTGAATCACATCCTCAGCACTGATTAAAAACAAGATTAAGGGTAAACAAAGCCTGTGGACATCAGTGAGGATTACAGGAGGCTTGCAAACGTCCTCAAGTGGTAAAAAAAAATAACAATAAGGAATCTTTTATATATTTACAAAAAAATCCAGCAGGTTGAAATGAAAGAAATGGTCCCAGGGTGTCTCTCCAAGTCGTTGCTTATTTCCACCGGCGGCACGTTTCTTTTATTAGAGCGCTTTAATGAGTGTCCCAGGAATGTGCATTTTGGCAGAGCTGATTTCCTGCCTGCGTTTCCATGACGGCGCTCCTCAAAGGACACCGCGCGCACACTGCAGTCTGCTTAGGGAAGACCCGGCTAGGCCACGCCCACAATCTACAACAAACCCCGCCTTCTTACTCACTCAACACCGCCTCTGCAGAACGAGGTATTCTTTTGGCACCGCCCACAACACTCCCTCTATATAGTGACCTGGAAAAATACTCAAGAGGTAAATTGAAAATTAAAAGATTAAAGATTATCAAATTATAATTTCAGTGGCATAGTAATTAGCATGCTCTCCTCACACCAGGAAGGTTGCTCTGGCGTTTGTTCTCCACATGGGTTTCCTCCATGTACACCGGTTTCCTCCCCCAAAACCAAAGACATGAACATTAGTCGAACTGGCTGTTTCAAATTGCCCCTAGGTGTGAGTGTGAGTGGTTGCACTGCGATGGTCTGATGAGCTGTACAGGGTGTACCATGCCTTCGCCCAGAGTCGGCTGAGATAGACTCCAGCCTCAGCACCACCCTAATTACACAGTTCAGCAACTGTGTGAGTGAAAGAAATTATAATTTGATTATCTTTCATTTACCTTTAATATGTGGGAGGGGGATTTTTCATATGGTTTTTGGATCACCCAGAATATACATTCATAAATATAAATGCCTTCAATATAATGAAATTAAAAGTTCCTATATTAAAAAAAAAACTATAAATATGAAACAGTAATAAATAAAACAATTGATCGCTGATGTGACAAATATATTTGCTTTAAAAAAATCAAAAATCATAGTCTCTGGTATTTACTGAACTTGGAGAACCAGGCACAGTTTTTCTGAAGGTTATGCCTGTCACACTTGCTTTTTTTTTTTTTGTGTGCCAAAACACTAATCTTTGGAAATGTAAAATGTTTGATTACTTAATAATGTAATGGAGCAGTGGTGGCCTCGTGGTTGGGTGCTGGATTACTCATCCCAAAGTCGGGGGTTCAAGCACCACTATCACCAGGTTGTCACTGCTGTCCTTCCAGTGCAGCTAACTGGGTTATCAAAGGCCAGCTCTCTCACTGTCTGTGCAACCATTGCTGACTATCTTAAAGAGTAGGCCATTGGGTTGCCATCTGTGTGTTTGTGCCCTGCAATTGCCTGGCGAGGGTGTATTCTGCCAGAGCCCAGAGTCAGCTGAGATGGGCGCCAGCTTCCCCCTGACCCTACTTGGGATTAAACGATTCAGAAAATGAACGAATTAATAAATAATGTAACGGTCCACCATCTCT
The DNA here is from genome assembly GCA_028564935.1 of Neosilurus hyrtlii. NCBI lineage: Eukaryota > Metazoa > Chordata > Actinopteri > Siluriformes > Plotosidae > Neosilurus > Neosilurus hyrtlii. Next base: position 1,739,342 of record JAOUQZ010000032.1, read on the forward strand.
TCATTATCTTTACCATGTATCCATCAAGGTCACAGGAGAAGCTGTAACCAATCCCAGTTGACTCTGATGGGAGAGGCGGGGTTATAGCCTGAACAGCTTTTCAGTCCATCGTGGGGCCAACACACACGCTCCTGTGGGCTATTTAGAGTAGCCAGTTGACCTCATATGGATGTCTTTGGACAGTTGGAGGAAACCACAGGATGCAAAGGAAACCCACATAAGCACAGGGAGAATATGCAGTGAAACCCCTGGTCAAGATTTGAATGCAGAACTTTCTTACTTTGAGGTGGCAGTGATAATCACAGAGTAAGCATTTTTACTTGATCATGCCTACAGAAGATCATCAAATAAAAATCTCCAACAAATGTTGTAGGGCAGCATGGTGGCATAGTACCTTGCACATCCTTCGTACAGCCAGAAGGTCCAGGGTTTGTGTCCTGGGCCAGAGTGTTTCTGTGTGGAGTTTGCACATTCTCCCTGTGCTAGTGTAGGTTTCCTCGGAGTATTCAGGTTTCCTCCCCCAGTCAAAACACATGCACAATAGGCTAATGGGCTGTTCCAAATTGCCCCTAGGTGTGTGTGTTGGCACTGCAATGGTGTGTGCCCCACCTTTGGCCAGTGTTGGCTGAGATAGGCCAATTTTCCAGCCTCCCCGAGACCCCAATAGGATCAAGTGGCTCGGCAAACGAGTGAGTGAGTGAATGGTGTATTAAAAACAACACAATGCTGCTAGCTTGTATAATTTGATGATGGAAACAGAAGCAGGATCATGCCTTCACCTACACCAGTAATCTCTGAACTGCTTTTTAAAAAACTGTTTAAAGACTATAATTAGCATATGGGATTTCTCTTTGAGCCTTTCAATTTCATTTCAGCCAGCCGTGAATGATTTATCATCATATCATTATGTAGGTCTGTGTCCTTAACGGGTCTTTCCTTCCTTCCTAGCCAGCACTAATTATGTAGCTATTCATTACTCAGTACTGATGCTGCAGACAGCTGTGCTGTTTCGGACACACCCTCTTTCTGAAAGCGATATGGTGATCACTGACCCCTAGTGGTAAAGAAAGGTACTGCATTAAAAAAATAAAAAACGCTATAAATGATGAGGTCGCATATAGAAGATTATGGACCACTGTTATGTCCATCATGATATCTTCATATTCCTTTTGAGGGAGTGCAGTGATTATACTCTGCCTTTACTGTGAAGTTCTGGCTGATTAAACCATAAATGGGATTAAATACCAAACACTTTGCTGATTTAAAGGAGGTGTAGTAACTGTTCAGGAAGGACAATGATAAGAGTCACATTAATATAATATAAATTATGCATAACTAGATGACACAGATGCTCTTGTATCTTCAGTAAGCCTTGAGCAGCATCGTTCATCATTCTTCAAGTGTATAATTGATGGATCCCATTCTGCATGACAACATACAATTAAAGCAAAAATATCTGCAGAATGTATAAAACACAAGAGTGAAGGGAGGGGACTTCAACTGCAATGTTCCATTATAAATCCTGTGTTCATCTGTTTCCATGCCAACCGTAGAACACCGACTGCTCCGACGATCACTAAGCAACAGCAGCACACCCTGAAATCCTCTTCACAAACAGGGAAGCACATCTCATGCACAGCTGTCATGTCTTATCACCACATAGTACATGTGGATATTTGTATATATCTACTGTATATATTTATTCATTCATTTTCTAAACCACTCAATCCTAATTAGGGTCACGGGGAGGCTGGCGCCCATCTTAGCCGACTCTATGCGAGTGCAGAGTACACCCTGGACAGCTCGCATGTCTATCGCAGGGCAGAAACACTTACATGCCTCTCACCACAGACAGTGAGAGACATGGCCAGGCTTTGATAACCCAGTTAGCTGCACTGGGGGTGTATATTGTCTTATAAGAATTTATATCTCTTCTCTCTGGTTCGGTCAGGGAAAGGTTTTCGTTCCTTGAAGGCAAACACTGAGTGAATGAGGAAGAGCGTCTTCCCGCAGGCCACTCGAACCCTCAACCAGAACTCCTAGGACCTGAACTTTCTAGACCTACCCTACACATGATCATTACATTCTACCTCAACTGATTGTTGCAAACAGAAATTGCACTCCCTGTATACCTTGCACTACTCTGCATACACAATAACCACACTCACTGGACATGTTTACACACCGTATTATTTATCGTCACTACATTTACATTTGACTTAACTGTTGGTGTTTTTCACATTTATGTTTTAATTTCTTGTATGATATTTTTTATCCTTCTTCAAATATAGGACAGACATAATAAGCATTTCACTACATGTTGTAATGTATATGACTTTGTAGGTGACAAAATTTGAATTTATAAAATATTGCAGAAATCTTGCCATTCAGTTTAAACATATGCTACACATCATATCCAGCATTAGCAGTTTGGGCTACATGGCCATTTTCACTGGCTTTCCCACATGAATCAGTGAGCCTTGGGGATCCAGGACAGTCTCACCAGTGCACTAGTTGTCCCTCCTCGAACAACTAGTGACCTTGGCCTCCAAATCCTAATCAGTTTATCCTTTAGTCAAAGTGGATATCTTTGGTGAATTTAAGAAAAATCCTTTACATTTATGATATTTGGCAGAATCTAATCGCAATTATTGAGATATTACATCCACAAAAATGGCCTACATTTGGACATTCCGAAAACGTAATGCTTCTGACCCTGACTCAGACATAAAATGTACACTCACCGGCCACTTTATTAGGTACACCATGCTAGTAACGGTTTGGACCCCCTTTTGCCTTCAGAACTGCCTCAATTCCTCGTGGCATAGATTCAACAAGGTGTTGGAAGCATTCCTCAGAGAGTTTGGTCCATATTGACATGATGGCATCACACAGTTGGCGCAGATTTGTCGGCTGCAC